>PVLC010008611.1:0-57565 GCA_004027655.1 Graphiurus murinus | reverse complement strand
CTATGGGATATGTACACAATGGAATTTTACTCAGCCATAAAGAAGAACAAAATCATGTTATTTGCAGGGAAATGGATGCAACTGGAAAACATTATGTTAAGTGAGATTAGCCAGTCACAAAGAGTAAAGAAGCATATGTTCTCCCTAATATGCGGATGTTAGGGAGAAGATGGGGCATAAGAGGGTCCCCAGATGAAAATGTAGAAACCCTCGATAAGCAAAGAAGTTGATTTAACATATGGGGATAGACGGGGGTGGGGGAGGACATCCTAAGGCACATGATGTTCTTACACAATTATACCAAGGTCACTCACTGAACTGAACCTGGGAGGGAGGGAGGGTGAGGGAGTGGGGTGGGAATTGGGGAATTGGGGTCAGATGAGAAATGTGCGCACATATGTCATTATCAATTTGTACCTAACAAAGATGTATACATGCAAAGCATGAATTATTACAATAAAAATAAATAAATAAAAAATAAAAATAGTTTGTTCTTAAAAAAAAAAACATTGAGTCAGGTGTGGTGGCACATGCTTGTAATCCCAGCATTTGGGAGGCTGAGACTGGAGGATCTGGGTTCGAAGCCAGCCTCAGCTACCTGGTGAGGCCCTGTGCAACTTAGTGAGACCCTGTTCCAAAGTAAAGAATAAAAAATAGGGCTGGGCACATAGCTTGCAGGTAGAATGCCCCTGAATTCAATCCCCAATACTTCAAAAAAAAAAAAAAAACATAAACAAAAAAACAAAACCAAAAATCCACAAACAAACAAAAAAAAAACATTGAATTTTGCTAATCCTCATTTTTCAAGTGTATCTAAGTTCCTTGGCTCTAGATGATTACTCATTAATAACTCACTGACCAAATTATTTGCATTACACAATTTAGGAAAAGCTAGCTCAGGACAGAATAATAGATTTAGAAAATACCAAGAAATGTGCAAATATATTTTGGACATTAGAAAATAAGAGTGATGAGGCTGAAACTTGGAAGATGTAAATGTGACTTGATAAGAAGGCATAAGTCAAAGGTTAAAACTCACATGTTTACAGGGTTTGAGAATCCATGTAAATAAATGAAAAAGAGAAAAATGTAAGATGGCAAATAGAAACTCATTGTCCAACTGAGACATTGAGAAAAAAGGGATTAGTGTGTGCCAAAGCTCCTTAAGAGCTGGATCTTGAGCAAGGCTCGGTCCTCTGGAGTCCTGCAAGGCAGATGATTCCAAAAGAAGAAATGCATGGCATATACCACTTTGCATTATGTTATGTTCTGGAAATTTTGGGTCCTTTGGGTTTTGCTTTCACATTATTTGTAAAGGAAGATTACTTAGAAAGACAAGATGGCCAGACGGATTATGATTCCCCAATATTAGCTGAAAAACCAGTGCCTCAAAACAACCCATAAGAAATTCATTAACCACATACAAGCATTAGTCAGGAAACCGGCTTTGCAAGTTTAGTTACTAAACAGCCTTATGTTCCCTCTCAGCATACAGGTATAGAAACAAAATAAATAAGCCAAAGAGATTCAGGACTACTATTTTATCTATGAATAAAGAAGGCTTTAAGACAGATGGTCTTTGTCCACTTCCTCCTTGTTTTCCTAAAAATTCACTGGACACATTAACTCTCTAGCTGCCTGAGAAAAAGATAAGAACAATGCTTAAAGGAGCTAAACAAAGATTTTTAGAAAAGATTTAAACTAATGAATAGAGACTATTCATTGTTAACCTTTAACACTGCTTTGTACTAAAAGAATCTTTATATATGTATTGTATTTTGTAACCTTTACTGTTTTCTTAATCCCATCAAATACCATAGGAAATTGCTTTTCTAGTTAAAGATGTACCTACTCAACCCTTAGAAAAATAAGACTGTAGGAATTCCTGTTCTATATATCTCACTGCAAAAAACGATAGTATGAAAAACAGATACTAACAAGCAATAAACAGATACACTTCTATACTACATGCGGTGTGAGTGTATTCTTGCGACCTCATCTCAATCCCCACCTATTGAAGGACCCCTGACCCCACTTCCTTGAGAGCTGGTCCCTGGCAAGTGTGCATTGTAAAGAAGTAGATAAGGTGAAGTTTAATTTAAGGGGACAGCTACTACTGGTCTCAAATAACTGTTGCCAACAAGGAATATGTGTGCTGTACATCTCAAAGTGAATATACGTCTTCTGATCTCAAAACAAAAGTGGGAATTTACCAGACTCAGTAGTAGCAGGGCACTGGATGACACAATACAAAAATGCTCTTGAGTCTTTATTCCTTGTCTGGAAGAGGTGAGAGGGGAGGTCAGAGAGCCAAACTCCTTGAATAAAACTCAGCTCTTTCTTTTATTATAGGTTTACAGAATTAAGGCTGGTCATCAAATAATAAATTTTCTGGGACTAAGGAATAGGGCATTGGGTTAGGAATGACTTAGAAGATAAATTGTTATCTGGTAGTTTTTGCAAGAGTGGCAGAGGTTGCTCTATTCAGCAACCTCCTTGAGGCAGTCTCCTACCTTTAAGCAAAGTAAGAAAAGATGTAGTAAAAGAGGAGGAAATAGCTTAGATAGTGAAGGGGCATCCTGGTCACTGTCTTCAGTTCCCTCAAGAAAGGCAGTCTTCTTCCAAAGCAAGCAAAAAGCTATAAATCCTTAAGCCAATATATTTTAGACTTAGAGCAGTTTCCCACAGGAATCTTTATTTTTAAATGGACACTGCAAAACTTTTTGATATTGGAAAGTAATTCAAATAAAAGCACTATGATTTCCATTACTATGGAAGCCAACAACTCACAGAGCAGAAAACAGATCTTCATATCATCTTTGCTGCCTGACCAATTAAACAATGTATTTAGCACTGACCGTGTGAATCAGAATGAACCAGAACCAGGAGGAAAGAGAACAATTTCTAATGTCGAGAAATTTTAGCTAAGGTTAGTGGAAGTATTATGGGAAATGCTGAGGAAACAAAGTTTTCTCAGAGGGGTTCAGTAAAGCTCAGTGAGAGGAATTTTCATGGATGAGAATTAGGGTAAATTGTTAGGACCATTAACTACAGAGATGCAAGCAAGTCACAGAAGAGAAAGCATCACAGATCTACTTCAAACCATTCTTTATGAATAAGCATAGGAAATATCTTATAAAATAATGATTTACTGAAGATTATATACCTTGTGTGGTAGAGTAGGGAGGTACTCAATATTTTCAACCCTCAGGATAGTCCTTTCTTGTCAAATCATAATTTTTGTTATGCTAATATTATAATTTTTTGGCTAGGCATGGCTGAGACAGGAAGATTGAAGGTTTGAGACCAACCTCAGCAAATTGGGGAGACTCCCAACAACCTAGAGAGACCCTGTTTCAAAATAAAAAATAAAAATCTGGGGGTATAGCCTAGAGAGAGACTATCCCTATGTTAAATTCCCTCCCAAAATTCTGATATTTTACCATAAACTTTTTATAGATATATCTGAATAACATACTTTTAGACAATACTTTTGTCACCTTTTCCAAAGACCATAAAAATGATATAATAGAGTGTCCTTTAAAGCTAACCGCAGGCAGGCAACTCTGTATATGAAATGATATTCAAACAAGATCCATTAGGTGATTAATTTTTTTTTCTCAATACAATGCATGCAATTGTGAGTTCCACACCTAGATATAATTAAGAATATAAGATGACATAAGTAGTTCACTTGGTTCTTTAAAGATTTTGATTTGTTTTTTAATTTTTTCAGACATTTTGCTAGATTGAAGAAAGAATGCACAGTAGAATAGAGATTGATGACTTTTCATAAGCAAAAATGACCACTCTACCATACTCATTTCCAAATGTGACTGCACAAGGTTAATCCAAGGATCTCTCATTAAAAACTGATTTGGGGCATTAACCCAAGGTGTTCTAATTCAGTAGGGATTAGATGTATTCTATAAATGTATATGTTTATAAAACTAAAAATTTTAAGGGTTGTAACAAAAATAACACAAAATTGACCATTTTAACAATTTTCAGTGGTATTAAGTACATTCATATTTTTCTTCAACCATCACCACTATGAGTCTCTGAAACTTTTTAATCTTCCCAAATTGTAATTCCATACTTATTAAACAACTCCCTACTCTCCTCTCCTTTCCATGGATAACCAACATTCTATTTTATCTTTCTATGGATTTTACTACTTAAGGTACCTATAAAAGTGAAATCATACAGTATTTTACTTTTGTGACTGGTTTATGTAGGGTAATACAGTCAAAGCTCACCTAGACTGAGTATCTGTCAGAATTTTCTTCATTTTTAAAGTATTTGTGCTTTTTTTAAATTAGTGCATTGTAATTATATCTTTGTTAGGTACAAGCTGGTAAAGGCATACATGCACACATCTCTCATTTAACCCTTCTTCAATTCCCTCTCAACTCCCTCCCTCTCCCTCCTTCTCAAGTTCAATTTAGTGATTGACTTTGATATGTTTGTGAAAGTATATCATGTGCATTAGGGTGTTTCCTTCCCCCCTCCCCATCACCTTCAACTAAGTTACCTTCTTTGCTCATCTAAGTTTTATCCTTCTTCATCTATAGTCCCTCTTATGACCCACTTTCTCCCTAGCTTCCACGTATTAAGAAGAGCATATGACTTTTTATTTTTTGTGACTGACTAATCTCACTTAACATAATGTTTTCCAGTTCTATCCATTTCCCTGCAAATGATATGATTTTGTTCTTCTTTATGGCTGAGTAAATTTCCATTCATCTCTTTATGGACATCTTGGCTGGTTCTCTGGTTCGTCAATTGTGAATTGTGTGGCTATAAACATAGATACATATGCATTAGTCTGATAGTTTGGTTCGCATTCTTTTGGGTAGATACCCAGAAGTGGTTTTGCTGGATTATATGGTAGATTCATTCCTGTTAGTTTGACAATCCTTCATACTGCTTTCCAAAGTGGTTGCACTAATCTGCAATCTCATCAACAATGTATTCAGGTTCCCACTTCTCTATACCCTCTCCAGAATGTGTTATTTTTTGTGTTTTTGATGATTGCCATTATAACTGGGCCAGGTGAATACTTGTACTGGTGCATTTTAATTATACATCTTAGTGAGGTTCAAACTCATTCAAACAGACATGTACACAGGTGTTGGTATGATTCCTTTCAGGCCCCTCCCTGCTCCCTATACATAACAGCTAGATTGGTAGTGATACCTTCATACCTGGATCCAGCATAATGTGAACTTCTTCATCAGTTTTTCCCTTTCCCCTTCCCATCTTCTTCCTCCTTCTCCTTCATTCTACTGGTAACCTTCATCAGTTATCTGCAATCACGTTTGTTTCCAGTTTTCTCTCTATCCTCCTCATATGAGAGAAAATACTTGACCCTTGACTTTCTTATATTCCATTCTGCGTGCAGGCCATATTTTGTTTATCCATCTATGTGTTGATGGACGTTGAGTTGCTTCCAATTTTTAGCTATTGTGGATGATGTAGATATGACCATTGGTGTGCAAATATGTGTTCAAGTTCTTGCTTTCAACTTTTTCTACATACTCAGAAGTGAGACTAGCCAGGCATAGTGGTGCACGCTTGTAATCCCAGCATTCAGGAGGCTGAGACCAGAGGATCCAGGTTCACGGCCAGCCTCAGCTACTTACTGAGGCACTCTGCAACTTAGTGAGACCCTGTTTCAAAATAAAGAATAAAAAATAGGGCTGGGGGTATAGCTCTGAGGTAGAATGTCCCTGAGTTCAATCCCTAGTACCACAAAAAAAAAAAAAAAAAAAAAAAAACCTAATATATTGCTGATGGGATTGCAAATTAGTGCAACCACTTTGGAAAACAGTATGGAAGATCCTCAGATGAATGGGAATGAACCTACCATATGATCCAGCAATACCTCTACTGGGTATCTACCCAAAAGAATGGAAACCAAACTATCAGACCGATGCATGTGTATCTATGTTTATAGCTGCACAATTCACAATTGCCAAACTATGGAAGTAGCCAAGGTGTCCATCCACAGATGAATGGATTACAAAACTATGGGATATGTACACAATGGAATTTTACTCAGCCATAAAGAAGAACAAAATCATGTTATTTGCAGGGAAATGGATGCAACTGGAAAACATTATGTTAAGTGAGATAAGTCATTCACAAAGAGTAAAAAAGCATATGTTCTCCCTAATATGCAGATGTTAGGGAGAAGATGGGGCATAAGAGGGTCTCCAGGTGAAAAAGGAGAGACCCTCAATAAGCAAAGAAGTTGACTTAACCGAAGGGGATGGACGGGGGGGTGGGGGGGAGAACACCCTAATGCACACCATGTACTTTCACAAATATATCAAGGTCAACCACTAAACTGAACTTGAGAAGGAGGAAGGGTGAGGGAGTGGGGTGGGAATTGTGAAGGGGTTAAGTGAGAAATGTGTGCATATATCCCTTTATCAACTTGTACCTAACAAAGATGTATGTTTGCAATGCACCAATTATTATATAAAAAAATGGCATAGGAATGAAATGTTTACTACTGTGGTAAAGCTCACGCAGATGGTAAAATAATAACAGAAAACTGAATTTCAAATCAATTTAATTTAGTGAGTGGGAAATGAATGTCCAGATAGGGAGATGGTTAATTTTCAGGGTTTAGCACAATTTGACAAACATAGTAGGAGCACCGTAAGTGCTATTTAAATTAATTAATACTATTTAAGTGATTATTTAAATTAATTAATGTATACTAGGCTATTTGATGAAATATCACCATGGTTTGTAAAAGAAAAATGGTTTCCCTGTATGCATGTATGCTTTTACCAGCTTGTACCTAACAAAGATACATGATTACAATGTACCAATTTAAAAAAAAGAAAAAAAAAACAAGTGACACTGATGAATCATATGATAATTCTATGCCCAATATTTTGAGAAACAACCATATTTTCCATAGTGGCTATATCATTTTTTATTCCTATCATGAATGTCTCACATTCTTGCCATTACTTATTATTTTCTATTTGTTTTCCATATTAGCCATTTTAGTGAAACAGGAAAAGCTACTTCATTGTGGCTTTGATTTGCATTTCTTTCATGAGTAGTTATATTAAGCAGCAAACTTAATTACAATTGACCATTTATATATCTTCTTTAGAGAAGTGTCTATGTAAATCCTTTGCCCATTTTTAAAAAATACTTTTATTATTGCATTTTAATCTCACATCATATGTAATTTGGAGAGGTAAGGAAATACATGTACACAGCACTTGGAGAGCTTCTCCCCAGTCTCCCTCCCCCCTCCCTCCCCCTTCACTATACATGATATTGAGATTGTTCTTTGCTCATTTTTAATCTAGTTGTTTTGTTTAGTTGTAGGAATTTGATATATATCTTAGGTGGGTATTAATTTCTTATCAGATGATTTGCAAATGTTTCCTTCCATTAAATAGATTATCTTTTAGCTATTTTGGTGTTCTTTGTTGCACATAATTTATTAATTTTGATAAAACCTACCTTATCTATTTTTTCTTTGCTGCCTATACTTTTGTTGTCATATCTATATAAATATACATACACACACACCTTTAGATCCTACATTTAGGTCTCTTATCTTTCTTAATTTAATATTTGTATACAGTAAGCATCCAACTTGATTATTGTATTGTATTGATTGCATTGTATTTTGTTATATATTTTTTGCATATGGATATCTAGTTTTCCCAACAGTATTTGTTTATTTGTTGAACTGTCCTTTCCCCATTAAATTGTCTCAGCACCCCAGTGAAAAGGCATTTGATTGGATCTGTGAGAGTTTTCTATTGTATTTCATTGGTTTTTATGTTTGCCTTTATGTAGTACCAAACTATTTTGGTGATTGTATATATGAACTAAATTTTTAAACCAGGAATTTTGAAATCTCCAATTTTGTTCTTCTTTTTCAGGATTATTTTGGAAATCTGCTCTCCCTTGAGATTCTGTATTAATTTTAGGATGAATTTTTCTATTCTAAAAAACAAATAATTTAAATTTCAATAGATTGGACAGAGAGAGATCAAGCTGTGAAGCCAATCTAATAGAGATAGATAGCCCCACACAGTTTTGGAGTTAGAAAGGCAGAGTTGTACATGGTTCTGAGACCATAGCTAGGACATCATGAACCCTGCAAGAAGGGACATTGATGTGAACTGCAGTTGGAGGGAGCCTGACATTGGTTGAGGGGTTGAGGTGACTTTTTCCAGCTAAGGAGAAACGTTTCTCATTGAAGGTATCTGCTAGTGTGTTTATTCTATTAAAATAACTTTTTCCAGGAATTATCCAGTGTGTGTGTGTGTGTGTGTGTGTGTGTGTGTGTGTGTGTGTGTGTGTTCTACAATCAGTACATTTCAGATTAGAGCATTTTAAAATTAAATCTTCCATTTTTGGTTACATGCTGAAGTTTCTATCAAGATAGAATTTTACAATTTTACAGACAACATCTTGGCCAAAGGTTCCCATTCATAATTTTGAGAGATATTATTTCCTGCTCCTGATATCAATAACAAGATGGTGATTCATTGTTTTGCAAGTCTTTTTCTTAAAATAAACTGATGAGTTGGCTCATCAGGCATTAATTTTTTTTCCACAGACTAACGATAAAAACATACTTTTTTTCTCCATAAAAAGAGAAATTACTATCTAAGACATTAATAGGTGAGACTTCAGAGATGTCATAAAGATCATCTTGCCCAACAAAATATTCATACATTTTACTTTTTCTCACATACTTACTTCCATTCTTTCAACAAGTATTTATCTATTAGTGACTGTATATTAGGAAATAAACTACTACTAAACACACAAAGGGCCCTATCATATAGTCACTAAGGAGCTCAGAGTCAAGTTGAGAAAATATACATTAAACAAAACAAGGAAATAATGCACAACAGATTACCATATATTGATAAAGAAATCGTGATATGTGAGAAAAAAATTACCCAGTATGGCCAGGTAATATAATTAGTGATGGACACCAGCTACATAATTTTATGTTGAAATAAATTCCAGGAGTAATTTAAATAAACAAGCCATCTAATACTCAAGTCCCCTCCATACTTTCTTTATTCTTGGTGATGTTCATCAACAAAAAAATCATGAATGATAAAAATTTAATTCATTCTTTGAACAGTTCCAATGTTAAAACAAATATTCTAAATGTAGGGGGAAATATGTTACTTCAAATTTGATGTTCATATCTATTTTTTTATTCTCTGGAGAATGAATTTCATGCCTTCCCCTGTCAACTCCTTAAGTGCATAAAAACATTACAGGATAGAAATGAAGATGATTTTTATATCCAAGAGAAATTTGTAGGTGAGTGAAGAGGAAACAAGTATTAGAGAGATCACTTGCCTAATTCAAACACATAAAAAATAAATGTCCAATAAGAAAATAATAGCACTTAATGAATAAGGTGATCACCTGTGACAGATAAGGCACTTGTAAATCTGTAACAAAATAGCAAGATCTCAATAAATATAAAGACATCATATGCAGCAGGAATTTATAGAAGAAGAAATATTATGGTAAACATGCAGAAATAAAATATTCTCGCTTGCTATGAAAAATAACATAAGACAATGGAGGTCCTCATTTCACGAATGTTAAACTATCACAATTTCTTTGTGTTTGTGAATTTGTTTTAAAATGATTATTTCTAGTGCTGGAATGGTTGATATGAAACAGTAAGTACTTGATGAAATTTTAAATAGTAAATTAGTAATAAAACATTTGGACACTGGAATAAAATAGTAATGGTTTCACCCTAATTGTTATTCAACATTTGCTATTACTGAGAACTATGTGAGGTTGCATATGATATATAAATTCAAAATAAGTATAATGAAGTAAGCCCTCTCCTAGTACTCCCACTTTATATATGGAATAAGGCTTCTTAATTTCATATATATTGTAATTGATAGAACTGATACTCAAGATAATCACTTTCCCTCTAAACTAGCCCAAGGAAATAAGCCCACAGAATAAAAAATATGTATTATTAAACAAAAGATATTAGTCAGAGTATTACATGTAACAATAAAAAGTAAATATATTTAAGTGAGAGAGTATATACATATAAAAGAATGTCTCACTTCTGTCATTATTGTGGCTGATGTAAAAATGTGAAGTGTCACGAAATAAAAGCAAAATTCAAATGGTCTGTGCAATTATTACAACCACATAAATGTATGTTGGTAGGTGGAAGAAGAGAGGAAGCTAATATATAAAATGAAAACAGCTATGTTAGGGATACTTTTCTTTTAATACAATATCATTACAAAAAAACTACAATTTTCTTGCGTTAGACTTTTATCCCTGATAGCATTGGGATAGATATGCACCTAAGCTATGCTAATCTCATGTATCTTAATAATGTATAACTGATTTTGAAGAAAAGCAGAGGAGACTTTCAGGAGTGCAGGCACAAAGAAAAAGGAAATGAGAATGAAAGAAACTTCATTGTCTGGCTTTATTAGGAATAGTTTCCAGTAATAACCCACATAGAATTATTGTGTAGCCATTTTTTATTATTTTAACTAAAAATTTAGTTTGGTCTAAACTTAAAATCAATCTTACTTAATAAGAAAGCACCCAATTTTTTATGACTTTATATAAACATCCCCTGGCAATGCTGCCTTATTTCTTCTTCTAAAGAAATAATATTGGCAGCAAAAAATATCAAGAAACATTTTCTTGTGTGTGTGGTATTGGGGATTTAACCCAAAGATAGAAATTCTATCTCTGAGCTTCACTCCAGCTCTATTTTTTATTATTATTTATACTTTGAAACAGGGTCTCACTAAGTTGCAGAGGGTCTCTCTAAGTTCTGAGGTTGTCTGCAAGCCTGTGATTCTCCCGTCTCAGCTTCCCAAGTACTGGTATTATAGGTATGTGCCACCATATCCAGTTAAGAAAACTTTTTAAACTGATCTGCAAACACACTATATATGTTTGTGTGTGTGTGTGTGTGTGTGTGTGTGTGTGTGTGTGTGTGTATAATTTCCAGTATGGTGACTTTTGCAAAGTAGTCAAGCAGTTTCTAGGAAGCAGATGTTGTAGACTGTTCTTTTCACTCTGCTATAGATTAAATAGATAAGGATATAATGAGCTCCAATTGATTAACAGCTTATTACTTAGTTGGTGTAGACATTATTGGAATGGTATCACCTCCCCAAATTCTCCAGAACAATAGAAACTACAGATGCCAGACGATCCCCATTTTGGGGAAATCAGTTCCATGCTAACTCATGCTAACTTTCTGCAAGAGAGCGATTCTCCCCAAGATGAAGAGGTAGATGGGGAGAGTCCCCCCTCATAAGGTGCTCAAAGATATGTAACTGGCCCACTTGTGGGGGAACAGGGCCTTCCACCAGGACTTCTGCCGAGCCTCACATTGAGGAGTCATTTTAAATTTCCAGATATCCAGGGCCAAGGTGGAATTATACCAGTACAGCCCCACCAAGAAGGCTTTTAAATTGAAAGAAGAGTCTCATAGGTATGTCCTCTGAACTGTTTCAGCTTTATGGAAATGGGCAAGTATGAAATAAGGGAGAAAAACTCAGGGAGGAATGTTAATGAATGAAGATGCTTGAATACACACATCAAATTTACTCTATTTATTAAAACTCAATATTATTTCATTTTTACTGATTTGAGGATAGTCAAGGAAAAAACTCAAAAATATTTTAAATCCAACATAGTAGCCTTCATTAGAATAGGACATTTAAAAATATATGTGATAGTTGGGCATGATAGTGCAGTCTGTAACCTCAGTATTTGAGAGGCTGAGACAAGAGAATTCAATGTTTGAAGCCAGCCCCAGACACTTAGAGAGACTTAGTAACTCAATGAGACCTTGTTTCAAAATTAAATAAATAATAAAAGGGCTGGAGGTATAGCTCAGAAGTCGAATGTTTCTAGGTTCCATCCCCAGTACCAAAAAGTATAAAAATAAAAATAAATAAAATAAGACTGGGGGTGTAGTTCAGAGATAGAATGACCCTAGTTTCAACACCCAGTATATGAATAACCTGTAATCTCAAATGCAAATTAGCATGTGGTTGGTCTGGGATGTGGCTTAAGAATTTGTAGTAATGGTAAGTAATAGCAATATTAAAATAAATAATGGCCCCTTGAAGAGCTCATAAATTGGTGTTTGGAGTTGATGTGATTGAATCATGACAGTCGTAGTCCCAATAGTGGTAAAATCAATTTTATTGGATTTACCTGGGTGGTGATCCGGGCTGGTAGTCTGTGGCTGGAGAAGGTGGGTCCCTGGGGGTGTGGCTCTGGGGATTATATATGGTTCTGCCTCCAGTCACTCACTCTTTCTCTTGCTCCCAGCTTCCATGATGTGAAGAGCACAGCTCATGTACTTTTCCCTCTGTCCACTTTTCACTGCCATGCCCTGAGATTCATGGTCTCCGGCCTCACATGAACTGAAACCCAAAACAGTGAGGTAATAAATTTCTCTTCCTCTTAGTTATGTGGTCCAATGTTTAAGATTATAGATTATTTGAAAATGCTAACTAATACAGTAACTTTAATCTTGCAGGATGTAACTGATGATTATGTGACTGACATTGTTTGGTCACATCTAACAGGTTTAAAAATATCTCTCAATACTAGTTTTATTAATAGCATTTGTTACACTTTTTGTCATCAGTGATCTGAAAACACAATAAATAGAATTTATCGTAGCATCAAACTGACGTCTATTTATATTTTTATTGAGCATTGATGACTGGATATAAGTGTTATGGGGATAAAATGCTGAGATAGTTTGTAGAAAACATGTAAAACAGTAAGAAAACATATCCCCATTACCAAGAAGATTATAATCTACTGGGAGAAAAAATAGTCATTAACAAATAATTATGATAATGTACTTAATTCAAAACATCAACAGAAAGATAAAACTGGATTAGCCTGGGGGAACAATAGTTTTCTGAGAGGAGTTAGCATTTGAGATGGACCTTTGTACTAGAGAAAAATCATAAGGCTAATTCAATTACCTGCCATGTGGAAAGGACTTTCTACATACAAGCCTTGATTGTGTCATGTGACAGTGCTGTTACTTCCTCAATATCTGGTTAGACCAGGAATTGGTGAGATAGGTAATCATTAATAGACCAGATCTGAGGGGAAACATCAAACTTCCAGGAGGCTCCATAGAATACATTTGTCTGACAGGAGCACTTGGTTTTGAGTTGTGATAAAAGCTTCGAAAACAAAGCCTTGCTAGAGGGTGACAGAGATAGAAGTAGCAGTAGAACTGGAGGCAGATGAGAGACAAAACTTAAAGCAGAGAATAGCTGAGTTGTAGTCAAAACAGGCACTCTAGTGCAAGTGGAAATGAATGTTTGCTTCTGAGGCAATTAGGACACAGTGGGAGTGGGAAAGCTGTGACTCACAGAACTGGCTGCACAGAAGAACCACTCACAGAGCTTTTATAAAGCCCAACACTCAGGCTGTATCCAGACCAGAATCTTGGATCAGAGACCTAGCATTGTGAAACTGATCAAGGCTGGGAAGTTGAGGTTTGAGTTTCAGGTAATAGATTTGCAGTGCATGATATTAGGGAGTGAGACATGGCTTTATTCCAGGTGCAGTAAGCTGAAATAGGAGGCCTAGGCCTCCAGTACTCAGTGGCAGCCCACTGAGCATGTGGGAGCTCTGCCTGGAGAATTCCACATAGGATATCCATGAGGACCTTTTGCATATCTACATAAAGAGCCAGCTGTCCCTTCACAGCTTATATATCGAATCAGGACACAAATGGCAACTAGCCAGGGCACAGAGTTACATAAGATAGCATGGTGTTCTCAAGGACATGCTTATCTGTTTTTCATACTACAATGCCCTTCACCAGGAGACAAGGAAGCCTGATCAACAACATGCTTTGACTGTCCCCACACCTACATTTCAGAGTTTTTTCCTCACTTGATTCAAAGTGTAGCCAAAGTTAAGAATCACTTACACTGGAACTACAGTCAGTCCTTTGGCCAGCTGCCAAAGCTATTGTGCTCTTAGAGGCCTGTGTGTGGATTTGATGGCTATTTTTTGTTACCTTGTGTTATAGCTTATTGAGCTTTCCCTCTCATCAGAGTCATCTGGAGGACCTGTTAAAATGTAGATATTTAGGTCTCTTCTGGAAAATTTTTGCTTTGTTGTTTTGATTTTAGTTTTTAATTTAGTAGATGGGGATAAGGTCTAAAAATTTATATTTCTTCCATGTTCCTAGGTTATGCTAATGCAGTTGACTTCTGAAACACACTGAAAACAACTACATTTTAAGAAGTGGGAAATAAAGGGTAAAAGAGTGAAAAAAAAAACAAGAGGAGGGAGAGAAAAGTTTTTAAAAAGCTTCAAAACATTGGTAATAAGGCAAATAAAATATATTTATGAATAATGGTGGTATATTCATAGTCTGTGAGAAGTTAACTAGGACTTGAGTAAAGGGAACAAAGTAAAGAAAGCAGGAAATGACACTGCTAAAGTGGACTCTGAGAGCCAAACTAAGGTTGTGGACTTCCTCCTGTAAATTGTGCTATGGTAAAGATTCTAACCAAATATAGAAATTAGAAATGTTATTCTGGCCATACTATCCTACTATTAATACCAGGATCAAATTGATGCTTATCATTATAAAGTAAATATAAAATATACATTTATTGGAGTATTTTTTAAGAAACAAAAGGCACACATATACTGTTCTCAAATGTTGTACTTGAAAAAGGGGTTTGTGAGGCCATATATTGTGTTAGTCAGCTTTCTGTCACTATGACAGAACACCTGAGAAAAATGACTTAGAGGAGGAAAGATTTATTTTGACTCATGATTTCTGAGGTTTCAGTCCATGGTCAGCTATCTCCTTCATTCCTGGGTCTGTGGTGAGGCAGAATATCATGGTAGAAGGACATGGAGAAGTGAATTTGCTCATCTCACGGCCAGCAGGAAGCAGAGACACAAAGAGGAAAAGACAAGACACAAGATATTCATGCAGTGGCCTACTTACTTCAGTGTGGCCCCTTTTATTAAGGTTTTTTACCATCTCTCAATGATGCCATCAGCTATGAAGCCATCAATGGATTAATCCATTGATTAAGTCAGAACCCTTGTTATATAATCATTCCCAAGAAGCCCCACCTCTGAATATTGCTATATTGGGAACCAAGTCTTCAACACATGAGGCTTTGGGGGACATTCCAGATTCCACCCATATACAAAAATCTCTAGATATTCAAGAAACAAGATTAAAGTTATTTGTCAAAGTACTTAAAATGCATGCTTCCAAATATTGTAAAAGTGTGTCTTAATGAAGTTTCAAAATTAGAATATCTGTTTTTGAGCATTTTTTTCTTCATTGAGATTAGGCATATATATCTATCATCTATCTATCTATCTATCTATCCATCTACCTATCTAATATGTATGTATATATTTATATTTACATTTGTTCAGTGTTAATTCTTGCACTGTCTGAAAGTGATTTCAAATGTGTTCTGTTGTTTATTAATTTTAAGTATAGAGGCTCAATTTAAAAGTACCTTTGTAGAAAACTTTTAGTTTAAGTAGCTTTAGTTTCATCTCTGCCATTACACTGACAAATAGGTTAATTCATCTTTCTTAATATTTCGGAAGTATTTTTTTTTTACCTTATTGTTTTAGCTTTGTAAAAATCTTTCAAAAATAGTAATAACTGTTTTGACTTCAGTTTTATCTTCCTTCAACATAGTATATAATAGATCAGTCTTATCAACTATGACTGATTCACCAATAGTTTATTTAAATACCTAATGCTGGAAGTAGAAGGACTAAATTGTGTCTTCTTATTCATATTTAGTCTTGAAAGTTTGCACATTCATTTATATGCTTTTCAATTCATCAAGTGTTTAGCTATTAAATATAATAAAATACCAACCACAAATCTTACTTACTTGATTATTAGGGAGTTTTAATAAGGATATTTGAAGAATCAGCAAATTATATACTTATAGATATCAAAATTTTATTCCCAGCCAGGATTGATGACATATGCAAATAGTCCCAATATTTGGAAGGCTGAGATAGGAGGATTGTGGGTTTCAGGTCACCCTCAACAACTTAGTGAAAGCTTAGCAACTTTGAGAGACCCTATTTCAAAATTTAAAATTAATTAATAAATGAATAAAATAGGGCTGAGTGGGTAGCTCAGAGGTAGATTACCCCCAGGTTTAATCTCCAGTAATACACTCACACACACACACACACACACACACACCACTCTTCCATTTGTCCAACACTTTTTTTTTCAATGATCTCTTTTAGCCATGTATTTGATCTTAAACAATGATCTCAAAACTTGTCCCAGGAGAGAGTGTCTTACATAAGTCTAATGTAAATTCATGTTACAGAAGTCTCCAAATAATTACAGCTATCAATTCTCTTGGTTTTGACAAAAATATTTAGCAATTCACTGTTTGGACAATATTTGGGTAATTACTTTATCTTTTTGTTTACTTTTCCTCATATATACATATATATTTCTTGTGTTGCTTAACGATTCTAAAAGTGTACTTTTTAAATGTTATTTTTACTGGTACATTATAATTATAAAAATATTAGGATTTGCCATTATATATTTGAACATGCACATACATAATTTGATCAATTTCTAAAATATAGTTCATTATCAAAGAAAATTTAAAATTACAAAGGAAATATATGTATATATTTACACTTATATTTAATGCTTACATATTTAGTATATAAATATAGTTTATAATTCAATTAAATATATATTTAAATACTAAATATTTACATATTTAGTGTTTAATACTTAATATCTAATTAAATACTAAATTTTATTTAATATTTAGTATCATTTACTATATGTTTTATATTTACATATTTATATATACTCCAGTTTGGGAAATACATCACTCACCACTGACATTATGGCTCTGATAACAAGGCAGAGGTGAGAGTGTCAGCTTATCTCTAAATTTCAAACCAATAAAGAGGATGCTAGGACTGGCTATGTAGACCATTCAGTCTTCAGAAGTGAGGCTGACTGATTCAAATACCATTTTGAGTCATCATAAACATTTTTTAAATAGAGCAACTGAAAGACTTGAGAATTAAAAAAACTATATTGTATTTTGAAACATTTTCAAATCATCAAATATGTATAACTAGCTGAATCTGTAGATGAGGCAGATCACTGATATAGAGTCCTTTAGAGAAGACAAAATTTTGGGAGCAATAATTAAAATGATAAAAAATTAAATGTAACAAATAGTTTAACATCTTCAGTTTATAATTTTTAATTTAATAAGTTTAACTTTAACAGTCGTAAAATATTTTCTTCCTTTGATTATGGAATCATTTTGTTTATTAAAGGCAGGACACCAAAGCTATTGGAAATTTACTAAAATTAATCACTCTCTCCTCAATTCAAAACAGATTTTCAAAGGGCCAGGGAGTATGACTGGCTTTATGTAAAGAATTCTCATTTGAAATTAATTATTGACATATATTAAGATTTAATATGGGTAACAGTTGGCAATTCTGTTTTGATATAAGGCAATCTTGTTTTAATGCAGAGAATTTCTTCCTTCTAATAAGTTTTGAGTGTTAAACTCATCCAATGAATTCCTTACAGAGCAAGAAATTACATTTATAGAACTCAAAGTTTTAGGAATAATTGAAAATATAAGTTCAAAAGAATTTGCAATGCTAAAAATGTAAATATTTCTATTGGTATAAAATATTGAATGTTAAAAATATATTTTGAATACTTTATATGAGTAAATTAATGTGTTTTTATAAGAAGGTAAATAGCATGTGAATCAACTATTTTGGAACTATTATTTCCCTTTTTTAAGATGACCTTAAGCTGAAGAAAATAATATGTTTTGCCTAATAAGAAAATAGAGCAAGTAAAAGTAAGCTGCTTATTTGTTCCAAGGCTAAGTTCTCAGAAAAAGCAAAATCATAAACAGAAAACTAGTGTTGACTTTAAAATCATAGTAACAAAAACTATGGTTTTAGACTGGGCAACTACAAAAAGTAAAGTCAAATTTACACTAACTCACATACTCACACTAAGGCTAAATTCATTTCTTGTTTATTAAAATAAAAATCTACATCATATTAGATGCATTTTAAATTACAAAAGTTGGTGTAAATATATTTATATATGGAAGAAAGAAATTTAAAAAATATCTGGAGTTAAATGCAATGTGATTTTTTTTTGTATTGTATAAAGGCAGTTACTACACAATACAAAAATGAAATTCACATCATGGCATATACAAGGCAGCCAATGGCAGGATTTTAGGTCTTTATCTTCAATCAACACCAGAAATTTGTTTAATTAGCATAATTATACATGAGATTGGTTTTTTACAGTTAAAATTATTAGCTGCTAAGTGAACATAATGGATATTAGAAACGGAATCTTATTAGCAAATTAGTAATTTTCAAGATGTGTTTGTTTGGGTAGAAGTGTTTTAATGGCATTCTTGCCCTTGGATGAAGAAGGTATAAAAAACAAACAAGAAGAGAGATCTTGTGCCCTTTTGAAATGCCGCTCTCAACTGGATTACTGAATAGTCCCATGTCATTTTTATACTGAGAGGATTGCTGCTTGTCTAATTCCCACAGATATGGTGGACTGACTCTTGTCATGAGATCAGTCACATTTGAAATACCACCCAAAAGGATGGGCTTTATTGAGGCCACAGTTTGTCCACAGGCTTTATGTCCACTTGTGTTAGTGTCAGGATCATTCCCAGACTTGCTTATATTGACATTAGGTATGAAATGTTGGTGGAAAAGCTACAACTATTGCCACTGTATCAGAGGCTATGGACATTCTCCAACTGGAAGAGTCCAGGGATAGAAGTGACTTGGGCATGATCACAATGTCTAAGATCAGTTTGCAATTCCATACTCTGGCCGTGGAGATTGATTTAATAATGTAAATGCAACTTGGTAAGGTTGTAGAAACATTTAGAAAGTATTCTTTTCCAAAGATACCATCAACACACTGTAATCACCAAGCTAGTTGAACAGCATCCTCAAGTTGCTTAGGGCCATAATTGCAACTGCATGAGAAAAGTCTGCATGAGGGAAAATTCAAAGTCAAATTTTCTTTAAGATTTAATCATGGACAGGTTCTTAATGTTTGAGTATCTGAATCCAGAGATAATTGAAGTCAGTTCAATCCCTGAACTCTTCAATGATATAAATTTCAAAATTATCTTCAATCATTTGGATTATCTTTCTCTCATTGCAACCAGGATAAATCTTTGCAAAACATTTTTTTCCCCCAAGTAATAATGGAATAAAATGGGTTTCTAGTTCTGTTTGAAGTTTATATGTGGGCTTCTCCTGGCTCATATAACCAAGACTAATTGACTGATGTAATAATTAGTTAATAAGAAATGTATATATTCATAATGTATGAAATAATATATATTATATATAAATATGTCAGGAATATATGTGTTATATATATCAGGAAAAATACATATATATATTTCAGGAAAAATATATATATTTCAGGAAAAATATATATATATATATTCCTGATTTTATTTGTTTAGTAGACAGACTATATTTTTAAATTTTATATTTTATTAATATGTAATAATTATACATATAGGTGACTTTCATTGTAATATTTCAATATAAACATATAGCATGTACTGATTATATTGAATTAATTTTATTACCTTCGAGAGTTCCAACTTTTAGTAATCTCTATTCTATATCCAAATTGGCTGATTTTGAAACTTTTACATATGAGAAAGAATACATTGTATTCATCTTTCTGTATCTGGTTTATTTCTCTTATAATATCCTTCACTATTTTGCTGCAAATAATAGACTCCATTCTTCTTTATTGTGAATAATATTCTATTATGTATATATAATACATTTTCTTTATTCATTAACCCATTGATATGCACCTAGGCCAATTTCATATCTTAGCTATTGTGATCAAAGTCACAATAAACATAGGCATGGAGGTATCTCTTTGGTATAATAACCTCATTTCCTTTGAATTTATAACCCAGAAGTAGTATATCTGAATCATATAGTATATCTGTTTAGATTTTTAAGGAACCACCATACTGTTCTTCATAATGATTATACTCAATTACATTCCTACCAACAGGGTATGAGAGTTTCTTTTTCTCTATATCTTTGTCAGCATTTGTCAATTTTTTAAGAACCATTCTACCTGGAGTGAGCTAGAATCTCTGAAGTTTTGAATTGCATTTCACAGATAACTAATAAAGTTGAGCTTTCTTCACCCAACTCATAAAGATTACTGTCTAGGTCAACATTTTCACAACTATATCTAAGACAACTGACCACACAACTTAGAGGAAGGAAGATTTATTTGCTCACAGGTTTTTGGAGATCTCGGAGTTTTAGTCTATGTCAGGCTGGGTTACGGATGTGGAGCTCAGGGTGTGGAGGCAGGAAGCAGAGTTAGGGAGAGACCAAGACTCTGCTCTCACACCATGAAGGCTGGAAGCAGAAGCAAGAGAGTAAACAAGCAAGGAAATTAAAAAGCAAAAACACAGTCCCTAAGGCCACACCCCTAAGATTCACCTTCTCCAGCCACACCTCTCCTGTCAGTAAATTCATTACAACGGATTTATCCACTGATAAGATTATAACCCTCATCATTTACATTAACTATATGAGCTCTTCAGGGGGCATTCTATATTTAACCATAGCAAGTACTTTATGGGATCTTATTAAAGAATAATTCAATAATCTGTAATTAATCTCATAGACAATTGTACAGATGTGTCTCAGCTCTCTACATATTTATTACAATCTGATAGCATAGTTTAGATGATTTAGTGAATGAATGAGCTATACCTACTAAAGACAATCCATCCACAGATATTGACATATTTTTAGAATATTGATAACTGATTCCAAAATATTCTAAAAATATGTCAGTAAGGATGTAATTAGTTTGTTATATGAAGTAATCTTTATGAGCATCCTGAAAAGAAATTCATGTCTGAGATTAGAATTAACTGTAATTATGCCTTTCCTAAGATATTGATTTTCTATTATCTTTATGGACAGAGTAAACTATGTAGCTTACCAGATTTCCCACTTAACATGGCTAGAAGAATCAGATTTGGCAGCAACAGATATAAAGGATATAGATATTTATGAAATATCTTTAAAAACCACATTTGGTTCTATTTATTTGCTTCTAACTTTTGATTTTCAAAATTAATTATAATTTACATTAATTTGTTTTTATATCTTTTCAGAAGCAACTTGATATCTCTTTTTGTTATTGGAAAAGACCTATGTAGTTCAATAATCAAGCAAACATTTGCATTGTATGGATATGTTCATGAGTATTTTATATGAGTCATTTCCATAGATTTGTTTACATTGTCCAATTACTAGTATTTTTAGAAAACATTGATTTTCTCTGTTTCATTTCTGTAATAATTGGAGGCTTTATTAGCTAATTATCATGACCTGGTGAACACTGCTCTACCATTTTTATTAAATCCATTTGAAAACACACATTACATACTATAGCGGGCTGTCAAGCATCAACATATTTTGTCTATTTGGTACAATTTTTTCTCCTAAAGTGTTTCTTTTAAGCCTAAGAGCTCTCAAATTTCCTCAAAACAAAGTGGAACCAGATGCTGAGAGATATTTACTCAAACATCCAAAAGACAAATATCTTCAAATTCCCTGCTCTCTAAACTACTACTATGACTTTCACCTTTGAAGATAACTCTCTTTTTACTCCTGCAATTTTTCAAGTAAAAAGTTTTCCTAGACTGATGAAGAATACAGGAAATGGGATACTTCCTTGTTGTCCTCTATCTTTGAAAAGAATATGGAAATTATTTATATAGTACATCTCTAATTTTCCTTAGTGACACAAACAACTAAATAAAGTATTTCCTATTCTTTGACTATTATCTTACATAGATGTTTCATTTGCATATAATATTTTTATTTATTTTTCTTTTAGTATCTTTCTTATAATTAATATCTCTTGCGTACCTACCCTGATACCTTGATTTCCCCTTGTTTGTGCATATTTGAGCCAAAAACAGAGATTTGAGCAAAATAGAATAGCTGTGCTCTTCAATGGATGTATGGTACATTTGAAGGAGACTGAAGAAGGAGATAGAGGAGGAACAAACAAGAAAGAACAGGCATCTCAGCTTTGGGCTGGAGATTTGTTCTGGGTACTCAGCTAAGTCAGTTTACTTCCAGGGAGTAAAAAGAGAGCATTCAGGTTCCAATGTATATAATCACTTGGTATTATTAGAGTTAACCAGCTGCCTACCAACTAGCCGCTGTACCTTTCTCTCCATAACTATAACCTTGAATCATTTAGGTTTTAACATTTTAACATAGGTAATGGAAAACTACATATTGCAGGCTACCTTATAGATATGGGTGGCTATGTGATCAAATAATGATCAGTGAGCTATAAAAAGAAGTCTTGAGCATAGCTTCTGGCAAAATTCCATTAAAAAGGGAGAAGCTAGTTTATGTCCCTTACCTTTTACTCCACTTGTCTAGAATTCAGAGGTGATGGATAGAGATTCAGCAATTATTTTATGCCTAAATATATCCATTTATTGCTACATACAAGCATTTACATCAGTACTTAATATGGGGTTCAAAAATATTTTTCAAATGAATGAATCAATCAACCTATTAATAAATAAACCAAAAAGATATTTCTTTCTAAGGAGCTTCCTCATCATTATCTCCCCATTGAGATTTCACTTGATAACTTTAATAATTAGAACTACTGGTCCAGACAATTACTAGGTATTCCTTTGAGCAAATAACTTACTCTTACTTCTCATGAACTTTTATTTTACCATATGTAAAGTGAAATAATAAAATCTATATTACATCATTGTTGAAAGGAACTGAGCTAGTTTATTACATTCCTAACTCATTGACCTGTGTATTATCAGTTTCACACTCTTGTCCACAAATGCCATAATTCCTATTCTCCAATTAACTTATAGAGGATAACTAAAATTCCCTCCAAGCTTCTTATTTCATCATTACTACACACTTATTTCAGAATGTCAATATGTAACTTTAGAGTGTCAAAAAGATTAAATAAAACTAACAAGTTGGGAAAATCTTCATTATTTTTTCTTATAATGTTTTCTATTAGCAAGGAAGAAATAACTATATTAAGAAGACATAGTTTCATATTAGTAAATTTTTAAGGAGATTTTCTAGAATAGAAAAAATGAAACACACCAAAAATCTTAATATAAGGTAAAATATGAATTCCATCATAGATTACAAATGCAAAGATGATTTCTAAGAAGAAAGATATTTATTTGGCTAAGAACACCAAAAGAGTCTTCAGAGGAGGGAAGCCTTGTAGCCAGGGTCTGGCAGGTGGAGTAATATGGGAGAAAGGGCATACTAGCTGACAGAACATCATAAGAAAAGACATAGATACAGAAAACATGTTCAAATAGCAATTTATAACTTAGTTTGACTGGTAGCTGAGAAATCTAAGGGTAATCATAAGAGATAAAACTTAAAAGGCATAAGTATGAGCCTTGTTGGACAAACAATAATTAACCATTTCTCCAAAGGAACTTGTAAGTACAACTATGCATACACACACACACACACACACACACACACACACACACACACACACAAAATATGGGGGATACAGTGGCTGAGATAGCCTGATAATGGCCAAAAAATAGAACAAAAAAGTACTCTATTTGCAAACAATTTTACATTTTTCTCTAGAATTACATTTTTCTTCTTTTCCAACTTTTTCTTGTTTCATAAAGGTATCTTCTGATATATGAGAGCTTATATTTTATTGTTTCATTTAATTTATCTATCCAAGAAAATAGGAAGGAAGAAAAGATGAGGAAAAAGAATGAAAGAAGAGAGGAGGGGAGGGGAGGGAAAGGAAGAGAAAGAAAGAGAAGAGAAGAGAAGAGAAGAGAAGAGAAGAGAAGAGAAGAGAAGAGAAGAAGGAATCAGTCAGTGGCCTCACATCTCCTCCAGTTTTATTTGGATAGGTGCATTTGACAATTAGAATAAAGCATGTGGAAATACTCTTCTCAACACTCAGTCAGCTTCCTTGTCAGCTTCAATATCAAGGTCCACTGAATGATTTCATTGCCTATAAGGAAGTCCAGATCCCCTTCAACTCACCAGTCAGGCTGGGAGAACTAGCAGACATTTGGCCTTTTGTCACAGGAAGAATCCATAGTCTGACATGCCAATTAATCTGGGCAAGGTAGGAGGATAGGATACCTTGAACAAATTTCACCTGTTAATGACACAGCAGCCTTCAGCACTTCCATAGCTTCTGAAATGTCAAAGGCTGAGGAATTCTTTTTGAGCATCTCTTTCAACAGTGAAGGCAGTCAGTCTCAAATATGGTGCAAATTGCTTCTGGAGCATGGAATGGAGTAGTTTACCTCCTGCCTTTTCTGCACTTTGGGAAATTATTTAATCAAAGTATCAGACTCTGTACATGTGGGCACAGTCATAGGTTTGTGGGAGATATTCAAAAGTCAAAATTTGAGACAATTACTTTTAAAGTGCAGTGAACTCTTTATCCCCTGCCACATATACTAGCTACAGTATCTAAGGGAAATCTTCACCAGGTTTGAGCGAGTGGTTATTATTTTTAGCCTGAGTACATTCAGTTTATTGATAACTAGAAGCAATTTGGAATTCTTCATAGATTACTAAATATTGAATACTAAAAGTGCTTTCCTGGTATGGTTAGCAGTTCGTCTTTTCATGAAACAAAAACACAGAATATTTTGAAATGTTTTCCAGGACCCTGGCTTTTTTTTTCCTTTATTTTTACCATGTTCCTTCAATATGGGTGTTATAAATGCCAAATATCTCTTGTGCCAAAATATTTTCTTGCAAGGATTCTTCTGTGAAAAGACTGCTTTCTACTGATTAAGGTTAGATCACCTCAAATGCAGTTAGTTGACGCTATAGCCAAGATTTTCTTCTCAATTTTCTAATCTGTCAATAACTAAATTTGCTTATATGCTAGTGGTGCTGCTTATTTGTTGGCTTACCTTAACCAAAATGTTCTGAAGAAATAAGAAATGTTTTTCTCTAATAAAACTGGTAACATCTTCCTAGAAGTACTGGCTTTTTCAATTTTTATGGTTGATGGAAAAGATATCCTAAGTGGAAAAATAGGCAGAAAAATGCAGTCATGAGGTGCAAAAACTTTGGGGACACCCAAGCATGGTTTAAATCTTGGTTCTAATGTGCACCATTGTGCAACTTTGAGCAAGTTACTTGTCTTCCTCAGTCTCAGCCCCCTCATATGAAAAAGGGCATTATCTACGTTATATAATTACAGTAAACATTTGAAAATACAGTATACTTAATGGTTTACACACAATGCCAAATACATAATAGACAATATATAAAAGATTGTAAAAAACATCAAGAAGCTCACATTCACATTCGAGCCTGAAATGTTCTCATATCAATAGAAACCATCCAGTGTTAATCTACTGTATATCATAATGTATGACACAGTATCTCCAAGAATCATTCACACACACAAGGCCCCTAGATGATATTGACTTTCTAAAAGCACAGAATTTTATCTTTCAAATAGTAGGCAGAAGAAAATTCCAAATATATAGAACTTCTAAAATAGTAGTGGATGAGGAACAGGAAAAAATTGAAAACTAAATGTACAGCAAGATGATATCTATGCATAACCTTCTTCACATTGTTCTATATTCCCATATAGAATATACATGGGATGTCTTTCCATATTTATGTCTTCCATAATTTCTTTCATCAGTGTTTCATAGTTTTAAGTGTAATATATTTCACCACTTTGATTAAATTTATTAAGTATTATATTCTTAATGCTATTGGAAATGAGACGCTTCCTTAATTTACCCTTTAGAGAGAAACAGAACTGATTTTTCATGTTAATTTGTACCGTCAACTTTACTAATTCTTTTATTAGTTCTAACAGTTTTCTAGTGAACTTTAAGTTTTTCTCCTTTAAGATTATGTCCTCTGAAAAAAAGAGACAATTTTTCTTTTTTCTTACTAGTATACTTTTTATTTCTGTCTCTTTCCTAATTGCTCTGACTAGGGCTTCCAGTACTACATTAAATAGAAGGGATGAAAGTAGGAATCCTTTCCTTATTTCTAATCTTAGAGGAAAGCTTTCAGATTCTACACTATTGAGTATAAAGTTAGCTGTGCCCTTGCTATATATATATACCTTTTATTCTATTGAGGTACATGCCTTCCACACTAATTTATTTAGTTTTCTTTATAAAGGAATATTGGATTTTGTCAAATGTATTTTCACATCTACTGAGATAATTATAAGATTGGTTAATGTGATGAATCATATTTATCAGTTTGTGTATGTTGAAGCATCTTTGTTGCCCAGGGTATAAATATCACATGATCATAGTGTATGATCCTTTTAAGGTGCTGTTGAATTTAGTTTGAAAGTATTTTGTTAAAGACTTATGAATTCACGTTCATTAGAGATATTGAAGTATGATTTTCAATCCTTGTAGTACCTTGTTTAACTTTGGCATCAGGATAATATGGACATCATAAAATTCATTTGAAAGTAGTCTCTCCTCTTCAAGATTGGCATAAATTCTTCTTTAACTGTTCAGTGGTATTCAGCTGCAAACCCAAGAAGTCTTGGGCTTATCTTTGATGACATGTTTTTAATTACTAATTCAATCTCCTTACTCATTATTGATATATTCAGATTTTCTGTTTCTTCATGATTCAGTATTTGAAGGTTGTATATTTCTAAAAATTTATCCATTTCTTGTAGATTATCCAATTAATGGGTAAATAATTGTTCAAGGAATCTCATAGTCCTTTCAGTATCTATGGTGTCAGTTGTGATATTTCTTTCATTTGTTATTTTAGTTATTTGAGTCTTCTTATTATATCTGTGTTAATCTAAATAAAAGTTGTAAATTTTGGTTACCTTTTTTAAAAGAACATATTTTCATTGTTTATTTCAGTAGGTTTTTGTTATTTTCTTTCTTCAACTTAATTTGGACTCATTTTTTTATAATTTATTGAACAATAAATTTAGATTTTTGAGATTTTTTCCTTCATGCAGACATTTATTTCTATAAATTTCCCTCTTAGAACTACTTTTACAGATCAATATCATTGATGAACATAGATGCAAAAATTATAAACAAAATACTAGCCATGTGCATTCAAAACGACATCACAAAAATTATACACCATGACCAAGTTGTTTTTTTTCCCAGGAAAGCAAGGCTCATTCAACATATGCAAATCGATACATTTTAAATATAACTAATAACATAAATATAACTAAGAACAAAATCACATGATCATATCAATAGACATTGAAAAAGCATTTGACAAAATTCAATACCCATTCATGTTAAAAACAGAAAAAAAAAACATTGCAGAAAATAGGAATATATCTCAAAATCATTAAGGCAATATACAATAAACCCAAAGTCAACATAATATTGAATGGTAAAAACTGGTAGAATTCCCTTTAAAATCAGAAATAAAACAAGTATACTGACTATCACCACTCTTTTACAATATAGACCTCGAGTCTTTTGCCAGAACAATAAGATAAGAGAAGGATATCAAAGGAATTAAATTAGGAAAAGAAGAATTAAAATTATCTTCTTTGCAGATGACAGGATCCTATATCTAGAAGACCAAAAAAAAAAAAAAAACAAAACAAAAAAAACCCAAAAAAACGCAACTAGAAGACTACTAGAACTGATTAACAAGTTCAATAAAGTAGCAGAATACAAAATTAACCTACAAAAACCAATAGTTTTCCTATATGCCAACCATGAATCCATGGAAAAAGAAATAAAGAAAACAATTCCATTCACAATAATCTCAAAACCAACAAAATACCTAGGAATAAACCTAACCAAAGAGGTAAAAGATCTCTACAATGAAAATTATAAAACACTATAGAAAGAAATCAAAGAAGATCTTGGAAGGTGGAAAGCTCTCCCTTTCTCCTGGATAGGCAGAATAAATATCATCAAAATGGTCATTCTACCAAAAGTGATCTACAGAATCAATGCAATCCCTATCAAAATACCAAAGTCATTCTTCATAGACCTAGAAAAATCAGTCATAAATTTTATATGGAGAAAAATAAGACTCAGAATTGCCAAAACAACTCTCAGCAATAAGAACCATGCAGGAGGTATCATAATTCCTGACTTCAAATTATACTATAGAGCTATAGTAGTTAAAACATCATGTTATTGGCACAAAAACAGGCACATAGATCAATGGGACAGAATAGAAGATATAGAAAGAAAGCCACACATCTGACAAAGGGGCCAAATGCATACGTTGGAGAAAAGATAACCTTTTCAACAAATGGCATTGGAAAAGCTGGTTATCCATTTGTAGAAAAATGGAATTAAATCCATATCTCTCACTCTGCGCAGGAGTCAATTCAAGATGGACCAAAGATCTGGCAGTTAGACCAGAGACGGTGAAGCTACCAGAGGAGGGCATAGGTTCAACACTCCAACATACAGACACAGGTAGAAACTTCCTCAGCAAGACTCCCAAAGTTCAGGAAACTAAAACAAGAATTAATAAGTGGGATGGCATTAAACTAAGAAATTTCTGCATATCAAAGGAAACCATCAAGAGTCTAAAGGGAAAGCTTACCAAATGAGAGATCTTTACCAGCTATTCCTCTGACAGAGGATTAGTATCTAGACTATACAAAGAACTTAAAAGACTTTACACTAGAAAAACAAATAACAAATAATTGAATAAACACTTCACAAAAGAAGAGACACAAATGGTCAATAGATACATGAAAAAATATTCAACAGGATTAGCAATTAGGGAGATGCAATTCAAAACTACACTGAGATTCCATCTAACCCCAATCAGAAGGAAAATCATCAAGAAGTCAAATAACAATAATTGGTGGCAAGGATATAGGGAAATATGAACTCTTCTCCACTGTTGGTTGGATTGCAAACTAGTTCAGCCACTATGGAAATCAGTGTGGAGATTCCTTAGAATACTGGGAATGGATCCACTATATGATCTGGTTATTGTTGGGTCTTAGCCCGGCGGGAAAGACCTTGCCTCTAGATGGCACCTCGCAGAGTGCCAGGAGCAGCTGCAGGTGGTAACATCCTAGGGCTGCCCCACGCTAGAGCGCATGCACCAGCATACCAGCACGCCCGGCCAGTGGCCTGCCCACGTGAGAGCTGTATGTGGGCACCTCGTGACTCAGGCCCTGCGTGGCTTTAAGAGTCTCTGCCTCTCGCCAGGGAGAAAAGGAAGGAAGGCAGGCGGTTGCTGTTGTTGTTGTTGTTTTTGTTGTTGCTGGAGGCGTAGATTGTTGGGGGTCTGTTGGAGAGGTACTATTGCAAGGAAAGGTTACGGAGAACGAGAGTGGGGTGAGAGAAGCAGGGTTAAGAGAACAGTTACTATTACTGCTTGGGTAGCGTCCTCGATCCCAGAGAGAGAGAGAGAGGTATAATAAAGAGAAGTTTGAACCAGCAACGTCCAGTCATCGTCTTTATTGGGGCCTCACGGTTGAGGGTTCAGCCTGGGGTCCCGATAGTTACCTTTCCAAAAGAGTTGAAACCAGAGAACTACAGTAATATATTCATACCCATGTTCATAGTAGCACAATTCACAATAGCCAAATTATGGAAACAACGCAGGTATCCACCAACAGATGAATGGATTACAAAACTATGGGAAATACACACAATAGAATTCTACTCAGCAATAAAGAAAGAATAAAATAATATCATTTGCAAAAAAAAAATAGTAGGACCTAGAGAACATTATGTTAAGTGAAATTAGCCAGTCACAGAAAGTGAAGGGATCTATGCTTTCTTTAATATGCACAAGCTAGGGAGTAACTGGGATACCAGAGGGACTCCAGATAATGGAGGAGAAACTTCAGTGGAGCCAGGGAAGTGGTCTAAAGGAAGAGGCTGGAGAAGATTGAGGTTCATGATTGGAAATACTAACACGGACTTATGTACATATGTGAAAATTCCAATGTCAACCTCAGTTCTCTGTATAGGAACTGGGGAGATGGGGAGGCAGAAGAGGGCACCAATTGCTCTATGCATGTATGTCATTGTCAACATATTTTACATTATGATGTGAAACCAAAATGCACCAATAAAAATACATTTAAAAAGTACTAGTTTTTCTGTATTCCATATATTTCAGTATTATTAAACATAAGACTTGTTTTGTGGCCTAGCATATGATCTATCTTGAAGAATGTTCCATGTGTTTTTGTGATGTGCATCTACTGATGTTGTGTAGAATGTTAGGTCCATTTGTTCTATAGAGTATTCTTGTTTAATGTGGGGGTATTGAAGTCCCCTATTTTATTATAAGGCTGTCTATTTCTCCCTTCAGTTTTGTTAATATTTGCATTATATATTTAGGTGCATATAATATATGATGCAAATATCTCAACTGATATTGAGGAGTCTACCCTTTTATGATCATATAATATCTTAATTTATCTCTTTTTATGGTTTCTTACTTAATGTCTACTTTATCTCTTTTTACAGTTTCTTATTTAATGTCTATTTTGACTACACAAGCATAGCTACCCCCACTCTCTTTTGTTTTACATTTGCAGATAATTTCTTTTCACTTTTCATCTGAAAAAAAATGATTGTCTCATATGCAACATAGAGTTTATAGGCAGCATATAGTTGGGTGCTCCTTTTATTATCAACTGAGCCTTTCTATATGTTGAGAGAGGATTTAATCTATCTACATTTGGGGTAGTTATTTATATGTAAGAATGTAATATTGCCATTTGATTAAATGTTTTCTGGCATTTTTGTGGATCATTTGTTTCTTTCTTCCTCTTTTGCTATCTTTTTTATGTTTGAATTATTTTAGTGGTATTCTTTGACAACTTCTTTTTTCATTAAGTAATAAAATCTAGCATGTATATAGAATGTATCCCTTGATAGTGTATAATAGTGTCAACACAGACATATTTGTTATTGAAAATCAGAGCAATCCTTTGAGGAAGAACTTATTTTCAACAATTTTACCTCTGAGACATTCATTTGGCCTAGAATGAATACTCTCAGCCTAGATCATGTTATAGTAGTTGTGGTGTCTAGATGTTAACTTAAACCTTCTGACTCTAAAAACCAAAACCATGTATTATGTCCTGGTTTTTACATGACTAAGGTCAACTTCCTATGTGCTTTCAGGTATCTCAGGAAAATGATCTGTTTCTTATAATATCTCCACATTAATGCATTGCAGTGGAAACCACACTTTCATAGCACTAAGTTCATTGCATAAAACACAGAAGCAACCTGTGAAACAGAAGTGTTAGCTAAAGTGGCAACATAGCTTTAGATCATCTTTAGTTGGTATCAACTCAAAATGACTGAATTTATTAAGTTAAATCAGGAAGTAGGTAAATTTTACAGATAATCAATGTGAAAAGTAATTCTTACAGAAAAATAAGTTGCAGGTCAAATATGCTGAGCCTACATTCTTGGGAAGAGCACAAATATAGTGGTTAGAGACAGGTTCCTACATGGTGAAATGTTGGTATTAATTAAAAGGAATGGTGTTTGTACCAGAATTGAGCCTGAAGTTTCATTGTCACTCATGTCCTTGTGCTCTGAGTCTGATTCTCTTGAACTTCCCAGAAATAATGATACTTTTATTAATACCCTGTCTACAAAAGCCAGTTGTAGTAGACACTGCTAGATGACTACTCAGCATCGATTTCATTTTTTCATTAGCAGGAAATGGTGGGTTTTTCTCTATGTGTTTAGATATTTGTCTATTGTTGCTATTGTTATTTGGTTTTGTTGTTTTTGTCTTGAGTGATGATGGAGCAGGGTTTTTTTGTTTTGTTTTGTTTTTGTTTGTTTTTTTAATTCTTCATGTTCTGTCTCATCATTGTGTAATGAACCAGATTCAAGAAGAAGCCTCCTAGAGCCTTCTGGGAATGCTTTGGCTTCCAAATATAGATGCTATCTTTCCTTCTTATTTTTCCTTCCAGAAAGAAATTTAGATGTTAATCTGGAAATGGGTGCTCTCTTAACACTTGAAGAAATCATCCAAATAAAAGCACAGCCTAGGAACTTGGGATGAACAAATAGAAGGCTATTACAATGTTGATGTTTTAAATCTTCTGCATCTTCACTAAACTACTTGCACACAGAGTTTTTTTAATCAAAGAAATATAGCTTTTATTTGCCTATATCACTATAATAAACTTTATATTTGCAAGTGATACATTTCCCAGAAATATTTTTAAATGGAAATCTTTGCAATGCATATGGACAGGTCAGGAATATAAATGGATATAATTTATTGACATAAGTCCGTATTCTACCACCACTTGACCTAGAACAAGTAATTTTACTTTTTAGGATTTTAAATTACTTATCTAAAGGGAGCTAGTTAAGCTAAGTAACATTTAATTTTTTTTCTTTAAAGTTCTAAAATTCAATGAAATATCCTTAAATAAATAAAAAAATAAATATTTCTGCATTTGTAAATATTCTGTAAATTAAATCAGCTTTAACTTAGAGAAGAGACTGAAAATGTTTGAGATTAAAAGGGATTTTATTTTGTGTAAAGTAGTGTATTGGGATATGACCTCATACACTATGTAACAAGAAGTCAAGTAGAACATATATCTAATTACAGATAACCAAATACAAAAATATTAAATAAGCTTGAGATTTTAAAATTAGAACAGAGATCTAAAGGGTAATCAGAGTTCAAAAGGTATTATTGTGTGTCAGAAATGTGAAAGATGTCAGAAGAGTCTCTGAAATCCATGTGAAACTTAACTTAGCTCTTCACCTTATTGTTCACAGTGTGGTAGGAAATACTGATAACTATTTCAAATATACAACAACTATTCAGTGAAGATTTACTGAATGTATATTATATGAAAAGCACTGTGGGAAATACAAGGGAGTATAGAAATATAGCAATTTCAATATGCCATCTACTAAAAACAGTAAGACAGCTTCATAAATAACCATAAATTAATAAGAAATAAGGTAAGAAGCAGAAAAACAGGATGATCATGTCTTCATTTTTACTAGAACAGTCTCTGATTTACCCTGTAGTCCTGACTTAATTACTAACACTATGCCCATTCCATAATCAAAAGTATCTTACAATGGTCATATGCATTTTTTAATAGTTGGTTCCCTCTTACTATAACAAAATACTTGAGACAATTAACTTTATCCGGGATACAAAAAAGGAAGAAGAAGACACCCAAACTGTTGATTTTCATCTCAAATTCCTTTTGAAGTAATATACAAAGAAAAATTATAATTCCCCAACGTAAACTACATGTTTGTGGAGTTTACCTACTTGCTGAGTTTTCATCCAACTCAGTCATTAGCAACACAAAAAGAATCAAACAAAATCTAAGCATCCAATGCTTCCAAGAATGGTGATAAAAATGCCCCCCCCAGAAAATATATCAAATAAAACTAAGTTAAATAAGTAAATAGCAAACAAATATACTGGTAATCAATGAGAAAATCCAAAGGGCAAGCTGAACCCGAAGGGCATGTATCAGAATTATTCATAGATTGGAGATTAAGAGCATCCTTTTTGCCTAAGGAAAGATGCTATTAATGTGCTCATTGTAAAAGATAAAGCTTTGCTTCTATTATAAGTACCATTTGCCAAATGAATTTGTAATATCCTATTTCACATTATTAGTGTTAATATTAGTTCTTCTGGCAGGAGCTGACTTCCAGAAGGGACTAACAGATGATGATAATGAAAAAATAACTATGTTGAAGCTTTGTGTGCCAACACTTTAACAGTAGCACTTGGCGGGAGGTGACTGAGCTATGGCTGCAGGCAGCAGCATGACATGTTCTTAGGGCTCATTCTTATATGGCATAGGAAACACTGGCTAGAGTCACTCATGAACTTTTGTGAACTTTTGTGATTAATTTTAGCATTTTCCTTTTTGATTCTGTTAAAGAAAGGATAAAAATGCTTTTGGGATACTTGGCACCCACTGGAGAAATTATCTTCTTCTTTAATAATTATAAGAAGTGCTGCAATTAAAAGGACAGAGATTTTTATTCTTTCCCAGTAATTTTACTTAGCATAAACTCCTTATAATAAAACTACTTAGCTACGGTACATTGAGACATGATTATAACTGACTTTGAAAAGCAGCTTTCAGTAATAATGCTGCAGTATAAATTGAGCAGGGTTAATTTGTTTCGTTTTCTGTACTTTAAAGTAAATGGTAAGGTGGGGAACAAGACAGCAGAGTGAAAGCATTTTCTAATTTTCCACTGAGGTAAGCCACTCTGCTTTGATCATGGTTACCTGAAGAAATATGGATTTATACATCACATATTAATGATAAAAAGTGATTTCAGTTTAGACAAAAACCAATTAAAACACTACACAATTGTTTATTTTATAATAGTTTAATGAAAGATTAACTGGGGGTAGAAATTTGGTTGAAAGTAAAGGCTGTTTTTTAAAAAGCAATCATAAAATGAATTCTTATTATTTTTCATCTCTCAGTGTTTAGAAAAGGTTACCTTTGCAAAGTTCTTAAAGTAGCAGAATTGGAATGCACATCTTTATTCTTCTGGTACCTCATGTATGAAATTCACTTCTTCTTTGCCAGCCTAACCCCTTCCATCATTATACCCATCTCAGTTCTCACATGGGTAACTGATTAACACAACCAATGCCCCAATATCATGAATCCTTGACTTCTGGAATCCAATGTAAATCACCTTTCCTTTAAAGAAAAAGTCTTAGAACTTCACATTTTAGGATGCTGGATATTCTTCATCTTTGAAATATCAATCTCCTGATATCTATGTTTTTAAATCCTGTGCTGTGCTCTAAATTCACTAATTGTATTATTAATTTAAGTATGATTACCTCATTATTTGATTATTACGTATTCTGCTCCTTCAAAAGTCCTATGATCTGCTTTCTTCACTTATTCTGTACTTACTTATCAATCATTTCAAATAATTATGAATTCATTTTTGTACTTTTATTGGTGTGTTGTAAATATAGCTGAATTTAAATTTAAGGTGATACAAATATACACGCATACAGGATTTGGTGTATTTCCCTCCAGAACTCCCTCTGCCCTCCCCCACCATGTTCATATTAGTGAGGTTGGTAGTGATACTTTCATAAATAGACATAGTCTCGTTTGAACCGTTTCCTTTATTAGTTCTCCTTTTTCTCTTCCCCAACCCCTTTTCACTATTCTGATAATTCTTCATTAATCTAAAATGACTTTTGTTTCCTATTTTCTTTCTAGCTTCCACCTATGAGGAAACAAATATGACCCTGACCTTCATTGACTGGCTGATCTCACTTAGCATAATATTGTTTAATTCCATTCATTTTCCTGCAGGTAACATAATTTTTTTCTTTATGCCTGAATGAAATTCCATTGTGTGCATATACTTGGCACAATTTGATTGAAGGAGCACTGAGTATAAGACATACATAGGTTAAGATCTCATTCTTGCCATTTAGAACCTGTGACCTGCTTTGGGACACTAAGATTTCTCAATTTTAGTTCCTTTCTCAGTAAAATGGAACTAAAGTCTGTCTCTCAAGATTTTGTGATGATTAAATGAGTACTATACTTTGTTTGGGTATTCTAAACTTATTTTATTTTTACAAGCCCAGCTTCTTCTCTAAATCCTAGCAAATTACCTGGTTTCATGCTCCTATGAGAAGCAAAAAATTGTGAAATGTGAAGTCCATCAATTTACCTCCTAACACTTCCAGTCTAGTTTATCTATATATCTAGCAATTTATCCATTTCTGTAGATACTTGTTCTTTTTCCTTTATTTTGTCTCAGAAGAAGAAATGGCCCATTTCACCTTGAAGACTAATGTGACTCCATGTACAATGATGATCTAATTCTCCCCCTGCTCCACCTGGAATTCTGCTTGTTTGATAAGGATCCTTTCATTCCTTGTATTTATCACTTTTCTTCTCAGCCTATTAGTCCTATTTTTGTGTTTTCCCTGTACTGATTCTTTAGCTATCAGAAAAATTCATGAACTGGTACTGTACATCTACAATTAGATATTCCTTCACTTAAAAGACCTCTATTAACCAATTCCTCCAAAGAATTCCTCAAAGATCCAGAAAAATCAGCTCTAAAATTCATATGGAATAACAAAAGACCCAGAATAGCCAAAGTAGAACAATAAGAACCATGCAGGAAGCGTCACAATACCTGACTTCAAACTATACTACAGAGCTATAGTAATTAAAATAGCATGGTACTGGCACAAAAACAGACACATAGACCAATGGAGCAGAATAGAAGATACAGAAACAAATCCACATACTTAGAGCCAATGGATTTTTGAAAAAGGCAAAAACATATGCTGGAAAAGCGCCTTTTCAACAAATGATGTTAACAAAACTGGTTATACATATGTATATAATGCAATAAAATGCAAATAAATCTAACCATCTTACCCTGCACAAGAGTCAACTCAAAATGGATCAAAGATCTAGAAATTAGATTAGAGACTTGGCAGTTACTTGAAGAAGGCATAGGACCAATGATCCAACATATAGGCACTGATAAAAACTCCCTCAATACGACTCCAAAGCACAAGAAATTAAAACAAGGATCACTACATAGGGTTGCATTAAACTTAAGAAATTCTGTGCAGCAAAGGAAACGATCAATAACCTAAGAAGAAAGCCAACAGAATGAGAAAAGATCTTTGTCAGCTATCTCTCCAACAGAGGACTAATATCTAGAATATACACAGAACTCAAGAAACTTAACGTCCAAAAATAACTCAATCAAAAAATGGCAAATGAAGCCAGGCATGGTGGTGCACGCTTATAATCCCAGCATTTGGGAGGCTGAGATTCAATCATCATTAGCAATTAGAAAGATGCAAATCAAAACTACTCTGAAATTTCACCTAACCCGAATTAGAATGACAATCATTTAAAACACAAATAATAATAAATGCTTGTGAGGATGTGAAGAAGTAAGAACTCTGATACATTATTGGTGGGATTGCAAATTAGTGCAACCACTTCGAAAGTCAGTGTGGAGCATTCTCAGCCACCATCGTAATAGCCAAAGAATATAGCCAGCCTAGGTGTGCATCAATAGATGAATGGGTTACAAAACTATGGGATATACACACAATGGAATTCTAGTCAGCCATAAGGAAGAACAAAATTATGTTATTTGCAGGGAAACAGATGAAACTGGAGAATATTGTTCTAAGTGAAATTAGTCATAAAACATTGAAAGGCCAGTTGTTTTACCTCATATGTGGAGGCTAGAGAGAAATTGGGAAACAGGAGGGACTCTAGAAAAAGGAGAAACCCTAGTACAGTGATTTGAAGGGTCTTCAGAGAGGGAGGTGGGAGGGGGAGGAAGACTCAAAGAGGGAAACACTTCAATGAGCATGATGTACATACACATATTTGTCAATGCCAATGACAATGCTGTGTGCAGGGAGGGTAAAAGAGCGGAATGGGAACTGGGAGAGGGCTCCGGAGGGCTGTGTGCATGTATGCCTCTATCACTCCGAACTTCATCAGGATGTAGGATTACAATGCCCCAACAAAAATAAAAGTACAAAAAAAAGAAAACACAAGTGGCACTGAAATTGCAGGTAAGGTTAAGAATGAATAGCCAATGAATTATAAAAGGATTGCAGCAGAATAGAGAGGAGAGAAAAAAAAGGACTGGATAATTGTTTATAATGGTACATGGCTTGTGGTTGATGCAGCTGCCAAGCTATCCTTGGGTAGACCATGATGATCTAAAGGCAGACTCATCATTGGTCTTTGATTCCTCATTCTCCAACATCTTTACATATAACCAATCCAGTTACCTAATTCATTTACTCTACCACCTAAACATGTCCAGACCAGTTCTCATCACTCTGTCTCACTGTCACTGCTTCAGTTCAGGCCATCATCATTTGTCACACAGACGATTACAATAGCCTGCTAATCAGTCTTTCTTGATTTCATTGCCACAACTCTCTCTCAAGTCTCATCTACCTTCCACAGTGCCCTCAGACTGATGCTTCTACTACAAAAACCAGGCCAAGTCATGTAAAAGGCCTTTGCTAGCTGGGTACAATGATGTGGGCTTATAATCCCAATATTTGGGAGGCTGAGACAGGAGAATTGCAAGTTCAAGGCCAGCTTCAGAAACTTATCAAGATTCTGTTTCAAAAAAAAAAATGCAAAGGCGCTGGGGATGTAACTCAGAAGTGAACTATCTCTAGGTTCAATCCCCAGTACCACAGAATGAATGAATGAATGAATGAATGAATGAATGAATGATCCTCTAGAGAAAAGTCTACATTTCTTAGCATGCCAAAGCAGGATAGTCACAAACCCACCCTTATCCACTTGTGTAGCTCTGGTTCCCACAGCTCACAAAAACTTGTTTCTGTTCTCTCATTATGACATTATTTCACACATTTGTATTCCCTGCTGGCTCTGACTGTTATGTTTTAAAATCTATGTTTTCTCTGGGGAAACAGCAATAACTCTTCAAGTTTAAAGTGAAATATTGTTTCTGTCAATACTACATGTTCTATCGCTTTGCAAGTGGCATGTATTCAGATTATAACAATTAAGTAGTGTATCATTAATATTCTGTGATCTACCTGAGGCCAGGGGCCACTTCTATTTACATATTTACATGTGCACCTAACATCAATAGATATTCAAAAAATGTTTCTAGTTTAATTGATTTTATGGATGAATAAATGGATGGATAGTTGAGAGGCTATTGTTAAGAATCACTGTGTTGAAGCTGGTTTGGACATATTTTACCATGAGCAAAATAATCTTGATCCTTTTCAAAGAGTAATTGCAATTAACCACAGAGAGTGAAAAGGACTGCCAGCCCCAAAGGGGAAGCCTTTCTTTCAGGTACTAAGTTACAAGATCAACGATAGCGATGTTCTTACTGTTGCCATTTAAAAATTGCTAAATGATATTTAAGTGTATAAAATTATTACTTCTCCCAGTAATTATAGCTTAGGAATTGATTTCATGTAGGCTCAAGGGATAAATTAGTGTCTGGCAACAGATGGTGATGTATGAAGGAAACGAAGCCCTCATCAATGGCCACCTCTGATCCCGCTGCTCCTCTCAATAATTATTGACACCCTTCCCTGGCAGTCTCGGCACAGCCCATTTCCGAAAGCAGTTTGTGTGAAGTGTATTCAGTCTCAGAAATTATCACCTGGCAGAGTCTGGAATTGACAGGAAGGCTGTTTCCTTACTGTATTGGTTCATTCTGTGTGACCAGTTAGGTCGCAGACTCTCACAGGTCCTGTGTCTCAGTCTTCTTGATGAGGCCGTAAGACCTCGCCTGTCTTTGGCGATTTTTTTTCCACTTTGGCTAAATGGATTTCTCAAATGAAATCACTTTTACCTGTCCTAATTGCTTTAGTATTACTTATCACTCCTGGCATTCTTGGCTACTAAATCCTCTCACCATTTTATTGCAATATTTGTTTAGCTCAAGCTTGTGTTCGCATCTTGCCTCCAGGTGTTCTATGTATGAAGCTGGATACTGCTATGAAGTGCCAACTCTAAAAATCCAGGTAATCTTTTCAGCTCATAACAGGAACACTAGCTCTTAGTAAGGGAAGATGGGCCTGCTGTTTCCCACAGGGCATTTGGCAGTGCCTACTTTTTTTTTTTTTTTTTTTTTTTCGGTAGTCAAAAGAGTGGATCCTATCAGTAATACCATGCTCTTGGACACCCTATAATGCACAGGGACAATGCCCACCACAATCTCATAGTAAGGAATCACCTGCACCAAAATGTCAGTAGTGCTGACATTGAAAAATCCTGCACAAGCCGGGCGTGGTGGCGCACTCTTGTAATCCCAGCATTTGGGAGGCTGAAACCGGAGGATCCGGGTTCTCGGCCAGCCTCAGCTACTTAGTGAGACACTCCGAAACTTAGTGAGACCCTGTTTCAAAATAAAGTATAAAAAATAGGGCTGGGGGTATAGCTCGGAGGTACAATTCCCCTGACTTCAAATCCCAGTACCAAAAAAAAAGAAAGAAAGAAAGAAAGAAAATCCTGCACATAGCATTGTATACTTCTTGCACATCTATTTGTTCTTAAAGTACCAAGATGCTTCATGGCTGAGCTGACCCCAGTTATAAAATCAGGGCAGGAAGCACATAAAGTTTGCCAATTTGGAGTACTATAATCTAGTCATTTGGACTGCTTTTTGCCCAGTTTTCCCATCTTGATGAAACAGCAGCTGACCATCCCTCTTCTACAGAGTGCCCTGGAGGTTTAATAAATCCATTTTAATGAGGCACTCTGCCATCCTCAGGTGAAAAATGTTCCACAAGTGTTATTCCCATCACAAGGGAGAGCAAGGATTGCTTTGCAGATTGGCACATGAAGTTCATTCCTACAATGCACCTCCATCCTGTAGCTCCAAAAAGTACAAAATTTGCTCATAAAAAATAGAAGCAGACTGACAACTTCAGCATTTTCTTTTACCTCTGTCAGTAGAAGTGGAGTCACTGAAGAATCAGCTGTCAGGTGGCTGCATCTTTAAATTATCCAGCACATCAGCCACTACTGTTATTGAATTTCACTTGGTTCAGAGTATTCCCTAAAGTATAAAGCAGGCAGTGGAGGCAGATTACATTGATCTCATAGAAAGGGGGATTAAAAATCCTTAAAGTACCCACCAAAAGTTTCAATCTAGCAACACGACATATGTAAAATAGTGAAAATTGAGCGGAGAAAGATTAAGGACTTTATTTACTTAAAGTTCAAGAAAAGAACATAGTTTCACCCATCTGATAAGACTTAAATCTTGATCAATCCCTGGGAAGCTGCCCATGCATAGAAGCCTAAATGGATTAAGTATGCTTCTACTTACAGATGTACCTATGACTTAATGACATGGCAAGAAGCTAAAATTAATACTTCAGACATTTTAGAAAATTAACTAAAAAACTGCAACATTTATATAACTGTTTTGTTTTTCATATATTACTTACCTTTATATATGCATATAAATACATTTATATTATGTATATTCCTTACCTTATATATGTTATGAATTAAGTATATTATCTATTCTAACATGAAAGTGATCATGGTAAATATAGTTTTATACTCTTTTAAGTACCTTAATTATTTTTAGTAAATTAAAGTATTTAAATAATTAGTTTCTTATTCATTCTTAATTTATTTCAAGTACATATTTATGGACTGTGTTCTCGAAGCCAGTACTCTATTGATAGACCACCTTTGTAGATACCACTTTGTCCAAACCACTATCTTCTTTTGTTTACATTATTTTTTTATAAATCTCTGACTTACTTATATTTTCTATCCAGGGAATGAGTTTGGTTGCATATTGTAAAATAATTCAAATAAGAGTGTCTTAAATAAAACTGGAGTTAACTTTTCCCTCGTGCAACTAGAAATTGGAATATAGTGGTCCAAGTCTTGCACAATAGTCGACAGTTATAGTACAATTCTGTCTCTCAGACATCCTTAGATCACAGAATCATAACTTCCACCCTCTATTTGCCTATACAGTTGCAGTTTGACCTTTGTGTATCCACTCTATCTCCCCCAGGAAGAAAGAAGAAGAGGGGAAAAAATATGGCATCTACAGAATCAGTTACATATACAGAGATTTTCCCCAAAAGAGACTTCAGCTTTGTATTGACTGTCTTATAACAATTCAAAGCTCCAAGGAATGCTAAGAAATATTTTTTCCATGTACAATGCAACCTGGAAAAAAATCATGAGCATGTTAATAGAAGAAAGAGAGTGAGTGAGCATGCTTCTATATTTTGCTTCTACTCTTGTTCTTATTTAGGCTGTATCTCATAAACAGATCTCTTTTTTAAAACATGCAGTTTTATCAAGTGATTCCCTGATTCCACTGCATTGAATAAAAGCCAATGTTCTTTTTTCTATAATGTATACCAATATATTGTTTGAATCACTTCCTACTACTTTTTCTCTTATTTATTGCTATAGCTACATTAATCTTTTGGGTTGTCAAACATCCCAAGTACATTTCAGCCCTTGAGGCTCTATTCTCAACACTCCCTCTGCCTACTTCTATCTTTTAGAACAATTTTGTGAGTGTGTGTGTGTGTGTGTGTGTGTGGTTTTATCTATTTTGCCATTCAGTATTTCTCAGAAGTCTTCTAATCACGTAGCAGAGTGATGAATAACTTGAATGGTCTGAATTTGTATTTTCTAGATTCAAATTCTCCCTTCTACCAGACATTAGCTGAGTGACTTTAGGTAGTTACTAAATTCTCCTGTTTCCAATTTCTCACCTGTAAAATTGGCTTAATGGCATATATTCCTCAGGATGATGATAGTATCCAACAAGTTAATATGTTGGTTTAAACTGTGTAGAACATTATCTGGGATTTATAATTATTTGATAAATGTTAGAAAAATTTGATAGGACACAAACCACTACCTATGCTTTTAGTTTGCTTTGTTTTCTTCAACACATAATTTACTATAAAAACTACATAATTTATTTATGTGATTACTCATTAACTAATTACTCAAGGAAAATGTAAGCTGTATTAAGGCACCACTTTATACCAAACCATACTAAAATATTTCCTACCATAGAATAAATGCTCAAAAGATCACCAAATGGGTTATGAAATAGTAGTTTTATTTTTCTTACATTACAAAATTAGGTCACAACTGAAAGACTGTTAATGGACCATTAAATATTTATCACTTATTGTTAGTATTCTCTTTCCCATCCTGACCTGGTTTCAGAGGTTAAGAATATATTAGAAGTTTGAAAAGGAAACTTCATTCAAATCTACTATATTTGGAAGCTGCCCAGAATGAAAATCAAGTATCAACTAAGAAATAAAATGTAGGCCGAGCGTGCTGGCGCACGCTTGTAATCCCAGCATTTGGGAGGCTGAGACTGGAGGATCCGGGTTCGCGGCCAGCATCAGATACCTAGTGAGGCACTTTTTCCTTAATGCCTGTGTGGTGTTTCATGTCATCTTCTGCCCTGTGAGAAGAACATACCTGCTGTTTAGTCTGCCTAATTGGGTGCGTGATAAGCTTGCCATTTTGTGCATGCCTATGTTAGAGTTGTAATTTCATAACACATTCGACAGTTGCCTTGGTGCACTAACTCTCTATTCTTAAATCATAATGTGGTTCCACAAAACATTCAAAGGTGAGGTAGAAGGGACATGACACAGGAACCCTACCTGCTCCTTAGAGAGCAGGAAGTCACTTTTTAAAGAGTCACCACTTTCCAAGGCCCAACACTTAGTTTTGCAAATACAGAAAACTATTCTTACCATGTCATAAGAAATTGCTCAGGCGTTAGGGAATCAAGTCAAGTTGTGTGTAACCAAACATATGAGAAGGATAATTCCTTAGCTTTGAGTAGAGCTCTTGATTCCATAAAGCTATAACACTTGGATCTGTCCAAATCACACACTGTCAGAATCAAAGCATCTGGGAGATGGAGTTTATAATTTAAAAGCAAGTTGATGGAGGTTGAACTGGTGTTAAAGACATTTTTGAAGGAGGTCTTCATTATTACAAAAATGTGAGAAAATAGGAATTTTCTTCAGCAGTAAAAATTATTTCTCCTGGAAAGAAATTCACATACTAGAATTCCCTCTGTCAGTTAGCACATTATACATGCATGCAATTTCCTTTAATCTGCATTATAATCCAAAATGGGAGATGCCATTCTTCTCCCTTACTAGGACCAAATGTGTTTTAAGGCATGGAGGGACATTTGACATCCTAACCAAGCTGGAGACTTACTATTTAATGTGATACTCTTATCCTCTCCCCTGAAACACATTGCCTATCCTAATGTGGAAGGCCAAATAAAAAGGAAAAACAAAAAAATAAAGTTTTTATTCTCCCTTTTCTAAGCTCAACATAAACCTCACTTCACTCTGGTTGACACTTTTATTCCCTCAGACACTTGTACAAACTATAAGTTTCTTCATCTCAATTCTTATCCTGAGGCTTCCTTGTTCATCTTGATTAGACTTGGGTATTTCCAGAGCTCTAGAAGCACTTTCGGAAAGTGAAATGATATTATGTTATATAACTAGCCCTTGGTGAACTCCCATTGCCTCCTAACATTTATTATTTTTATCCAAGTAAACTGACTTTTTTTTTTTTTTTTTTTTTGGTGGCACTAGTGTTTGAACCTGGGGCCTTTTACCCCCAACCCAATTTTATCTTTTTAAGTTTGAAACAGCATCTCACTAAGTTGCAGAGGGCCTCATTAAGTTGCTGAGGCTGGCCACAAACCTGCAATTCTCCTGCCTCAGCCTCCCAAATACTGGGATTACAAGAATGTGCCCACCACACCCAGGCTAAACTGACTTTTTTTTTTTTTTTTTTTTTGTGGCAGTGGGGATTGAACTCAGGGTCATTCTACTTCTGAGCTATACCCCCAGCCCTATTTTTTATTCTTTATTTTTTTGAAACAGGGTCTCACCAAGTTGCGGAGTGCCTCACTAGGCAGATGAGGCTGACTACGAACCTGGATCCTCCTGTCTCAGCCTCCCAAATGCTGGGATTACAAGCATGTGCCGCCTCACCCGGCCTAAACTGACATTTTTAATAGGAAGGCCAGCTTGCTAGTATAAAAATATAAAATGACTTATTTTTCTTTCATCACTGCCTTGAACATGTTAAATTTCAGCTCCTCACTGGGAGGCAAATCCTTTAATGATCATCTTGGGAAGTTTCTATAGCTTCTAGATATTCATTACTACTGACGCTGAGTTAGTCCAACCCAGTATAAGATTCCCCATGCTAATATGCTGAAAGCTTTCCTCTTCCCCATTATTGGGTATCACTGTGGATTTAGGAACATTACTTAGAAAAAGGGTGTCTTATTTTTCATAACTTCCCTTTCTTCTCTCTTCTCGGAAGTAGCTACTCTAAAATGAGAATAAAAAGGAAGGGAAGGGAAATTATTAACATCAGTGTATTAACTGGATCCAAGTGTGGATCTATGGATATATGTGGTGTTCTGCTTTGGCCAAAACCGAAGGCAGCTTCTGTTTTCCAGGTGTGCCTCTCTGCTGAAGCACTTGAGCCTCAGAGTAAGCACTCTACTTTTCCACACATAGTCCATGAATATGGAAGTTCAAGCCTATTATCTTCCACTATAACTGTCTCTGCTTCCACCCCAGGAGTCTACCTTATGTTAAGCCATCTTGCCCATCCACCTTCCTGCATTGTTTCCTAAAAGAAGGGCTAAAAACTAGTTCCCTTCCAGAGTGTGCAGTTGACACAGAGGACATTTACACAGCATTATCATGCCAGTGCGCATCCCAGATTGATATTCTCTCTCTCTCTCTCTCTCTCTCTCTCTCTCTCTCTCTCTCTCTCTCTCTTTCTCTTTCTCTCTCTTCCCTGCTCTCTCTCTCTCGAATTCTCTTTTTGTCTGCTCAGAAAGGCAGAAAGTCAACACTTCAGGGCATATTCAAAGTGAGAGAGCATACACCAGTCTGTGTTATTATAGTATAGGCCTGTAATTTTCTTGATGTGTCCTCATCACTTGATTTGGCATAAGTGTAGCCAGTCTTTCATTCTCAGGGTGGAATAGTCTCTCCACATGCGCATTACATTACTTCCCTTAAGGCCAGTGACTCTGATGGCAAATTCTTTACCTCTTGCCTTTCTACAATTTTTAGATATATTTGGCAGAAGATGAAGTTAGAAGGTAAGTAGCAAAAGGAGGGCTGTTTCCGATGTCACTAAGTCCTCAGAAGAGAAACATGGCAACAATTGGGGGTACTTATCTTTAGAACGGAAAGCATTTGGTGCCATTTTCTTCAGCTTTGGGCTGACTTGAGTTATTAGATCCTAAGAAACAGAGAAATTCCATCATATTTTCTATTACACATTTATTTTTAAGTATATTATTTCAAAAAAGTACTGAATGCTTTCTCTATCATAGTCATTGTTGTGAGTACTAACATAGAAAACTGAGAAAACACTATTACCACCTTCTCAGTGAGAGTCAGGTGCATTAGTTCATGCCCTGGCTTTATCCACAGCACTCACAGCTGCCCACAAGTTTTAACATGAGCCCTTTCTCACTGTGATGATGTATTTATTAAGTGTGATAGGAGCACCTGGAGGCCTGAGAATGGTTCTCTGTAGGAGGCAGGAGATCAGGGAAGACTTCATAGATGAACCATTGTTCCTCCTACCTCTTATGGAATAGGTAGGAGTTATCTAGTTAAAAAGATAAGAATGGACATTCAAGACTGGAGGAATAGCATATGAAAAAACATGAAGATATATAAAAAAAGGAAAATACACGTAATCAAGTATGGCTTTGGCAGAGAGTCCATAATAGAAGAGGGATAAGCAAGGCAATCATATTTAATGACTTTTTTTTTCTTACTGCCTTTAGTGATTCTGATTTTTGTCAGGCATACGAATTCCCCAGTATTCTTGCTTAAATGTAAATTCAAATTTCTTAACCCCTCTGAAAATATCCTAGTCCCTCTAGAAATTCTGAATTAGTATTTGAGAAGTATTTGCCCAGTATTCTGTACTTTTAAAGGCATTCCGGGAGCATCTAAGAAGGGAGCTTTTTACAGTTCACTGATAGATCAGCTAAATCACTAAGAAATTCAAGCAAGTGAGCAACATGCTTAGATTTGCATTTTAGATGCATATCTATGGCTGTCCTGTGGATGAATGGCTGGAATAAGGCAAGATCAGAAACAGGAGAATAATTAGTTGGCTATTATAGTGGTCCAAGTAAAAGTTGAGGTTGGACCAGGTCAGATTAAAAGGCGTACCAGTATGGCAATGCCTGAAGTACCAACATTTTTTTTTTTTTTTTGTAGTCCTGGGGATTCTACCTCTGAACTACACCCCCTGCCCCATTTTTTATTCTTTATTTTTAAACAGGGTCTCACTAAGTTGCAGAGAGCTTTGCTAACTAGCTGAGGGTGGCTGTGAACCAGGATCCTCCAGTCTCAGCCTCCCAGGTACTGGGATTACAAATGTGTGCCACCGTGCCCGGCTGTGAAGTTCCAACATTAAAGGGTGCTAAAATAATTATGTATAGAACTGAAAATATGCTAGCTAAATTGGGTTTCTTAAAAATATTTCTAACACAATAAGCAAAATGGAAAAATGTATATTGCCATGCTACCACAGAATTAGAGAGGAGAGATTTTCTTTTTTATTTTAAATTTGTATTGGTGCATTTTAATTATACAGAATTGTGGGTTTCATTGTGGCTTATTTTTACATACACATAATTTGATCAACTTCACTCTCAAGTATCTCCTCTACTTGTGGCCCTCTTCTTCTCTCTCATCTACTTCCTCCTCTATCCTAATGGCCTCCCTTCTGCCTTCATGAAATCTTTTCTCCTCCACTCTAGCTTCCACATATGAGAGAAAACATAATATTTGTCTTTCTGAGTTTGGTTTATTTAGCTTAACATACTGTTCTTCAGTTCCATCCATTTTCCTGCAAATGATGTAATTTTGTTCTTTTTTATGGCTGAATAAAATCTATTTTCTATCTATACCACATATTGTTTATTCATTTACCTGTCCATGGATATCTAGACTGATTCCATAACTTAGGTACTGTGATTCGTGATGCAATAAACATGAGTATGCATGTACCTCTAAAGTATATTGCCTATTGTTCTTTTGAATAAAGACTAAGGAATGGTGTGGCTAGATAATATGGTAGTTTCATTTTTAGTTTTCTGAGGAACCTCCATACTGATTTCCATAACAACTAACTTGCAATCCCACCAACAGCATATAAGGGTTCCTTTTTCCCCTGCATCCATACTTGCCATAAATTATTGTTTATATTCTTTTAGCGGAACTGAGATTGAACCCAGGGGCAGTCTACCTCCAGGCTACACCTGCAGCCCTATTTTTTATTCTTTATTTTGAAACAGGGCCTCACTAGTAGCTGAGGCGGACCTCGAACCTGGATCCTCCAATCTCAGCCTCCCTAGTACTAGAATTACAAGCTTGAGCCAGCATGCCTGGCTTGTTTATATTCCTGGTGATTGCTATTCTAAAATCTCAGTGTAGTTTTTATTTGCATTTTTCTTATGGATAAAGATACTGAACACTTTTCATATAATAACTGGCCATTTGTACTTCTTTGTGTGGGGGGGGGTGGGGAGGAAGTATCTCTTTAGTTCATTTGCCAATTTAATAAATTGGCTATCTTTCTTTTTTATATTTAATTTTTTAGTTTTCATGTATTCTGAATATTAATCCTTTATTTGAAGAATAACTGCCAAAGATTTTTTTTTCTATTCTGTATGGAAGAGGGCAATTTTCAAAGACTTTTATCTCTGTTCAGTGTGGGATTTTAAATTTTAGTGTTTTGTTGTTGTTGTTGTTGTTTATTTATTTTAGTTCAAATGTTCAAACTGAGGTAAACAATTATAGACCAAAACATACCCTTGAAAGCATGAGTCAAAAATTGCAGCCAACTTAAACTGCAAAACCAGAGAGGGTACAGCACTAATTGAAAGATTTATTTTATTATGTAAATTAAATACATTGGTACTCCTTCCAAAACAATTTTGAAATTTAGGAAAATTACAAAAGAATGTAAAAGAGATATTGAAACTTTATTTTAAAATGAGGATAAATTTGCAAACAGGAAAACAGAAATAAAAAGGTGTGAGTTGATAGTCATTCCATTTCAATAACCTTTGTATTTATAAATGACTGTAAGAAAAAAATGAATAAAATAAGAGACAAAATTATGTTCAGTTGAGTGCATATCTGGAATAATATTTTGCGATTTTATTTTTATACATGATGTTTTTGTGTGTGTGCTCTTTTTTGCTATTTTTGTTATTGTTATCGTTTGGGGGTTTTGTTTGTTTGTCCAGCAAAGGAACAAGATTTTTCCCATAGAAAATGTTAATGTAAAAAATCGCAAGTCAAAGGAAGATGAGAAACAGGTATGCAAGCATATGCGTTCACATACACACACCACACAAATGCAGAGAGAGAGAGAAAGAGACAGGAAGAACATAAGATATCAGTGGAATGTGGGATTCTGATTTTATGGGCTAGTTCCCTGGGGAGTTGGTAAGACACAAAGAGAAACGATGAATGACTGTGTAGTGCCTCTAGTCCTACTAAACTACACATGGTTTGCAAAAAGGTTTTGCACCCCTAGAGTGGCATGGAAATGTCTGAAGGGGTCATTTCCATAGAATCATTGCACTCTTTCTGTTACCTGTATATTTTCATTTTAACTCTTTGGAGGTCCAAAACTCCTGACAATTTGGGTGGTTAAATATTCTGGAAGGAACAACATTACGTTTCTTTTGCTAGCTTGGAGATGGAAACGTAGTTTGAGTTACAGAAAATAAAACAATTATATTGGTTGCAAGCTTGAGTTTGTAGAATGAGATTGTACATGGTCCACAAGGAAGCTTTTCTGAGAGCAACTCAATTCATTTTTGTTGTTATGTGACAGAGATGTTTCAACAGCACCAGCAAGGGGACTGAACATTGTAGGGCAGCAACCAGTAATTACGAAAGTTCCAGGATTTCTGGAGAAGATAAATATTGCATGATAGCTGGCACCTGAGCTAAGGGTAGAAAGCCTTACTTAATTCCATGAAAGCTAAAGCCATGAGGTTCTGTCTCAGGAAGTTAGAGGGCCTATCTAGTCTGATTCCATTCTAGCTTTTCCACATATACCAGTTAACTGCAGATCCAAGTGATTCTGTTTGCCTATGACTGAGTTCCAAGAAAAGGGGGTGTCAAGATGCTTGGGAAACAGATTTCAAGGAGGAATGAAATTGCACCTCCTAATGAGAAACCTAGTCAACTCTTTCCAACTTTCAAAGCCTGCTAGTTACTTCTTGGACAAACAGCCATGCCCTATGTCCTCTGAGAACCTTGAGGAAATGCTCATATGAAAAAAGAAATCTTTTGACTGTACAACAATCTACTAAGAGATAATTTGGCTAGGATACTATGCTGAGATATTATTAATCTGTGGATACTTTGCCTCTATTTTCCCATTTGTTTTATTAATACTCAATCAATATCAATAACTGAGAACTGACTATACTCCATCCTTCTCTTGTCACCAGGACACAAACCTGGTATGAAAAGAAACTCCTGCAAGGCCCAGTGTTTTTCATCAGTCTAGAAACAGCCAAATGCTCAAGTGCAGAAATGAAATTGCACATTTAAATTTAAAACATTAAATCTACTATCTGAAACTATGAATCAAGATCTGCTTTCCTTGGTGTGGGAGATTCAATGAAGGAAACAGGTCAAATAACTTTACATTCATATATAAAGTTGTCAATACCAATTTTAATATTATGTATGGGTTAGAGGAGACAGCAAGGTGGGACCTGGAGAGAAACACTCAGCACTTGTCGTGTGCATGTATGTTTCTATCACACTGAATTCCATTATGATGTACAATCGTAATACACCAATGAAAAAGAAAATGATTAAAATTATATTTATGCCCTAATCATTGTTTACTTGAAACCTAAAAATATATCTTTTATAAATACAAATTTAGTCTTATTATGGGCTCAAATAAATGCTGAACAAATATTCAAGGACAATCGATTTAAAAGGATATCAAGTTATTTGGCTGTCCAAGTGGCTACCCACCCAAGGCATAGGCCTAGGTCAGAACTTGGGAAAGCAGGACAAGATCGAAGGGGTAGTTGGAAAGGAAATAAACCTCCGTTCTTTGATTTTTAGTCTACTATTTACCTTTAACAATTGTTATGTGGTTTTCCCTCCTCTGTGTCTTACTTTAAGATAAATTCTATCTATGACGATCCTTTAGGATAGAAAATGTGACATTGGGATGTGCAGTCTTTGCACCAAAGAAATATTTGCTGGATGGTTGGAGGAGATGAAATTTTAAAATGCTATATAAATATAAAGTACTGTTTTGTTCCATGCAGTAAAATTACAAACATACCACAACTAGAAAATAATCTGCCTCCTTTGATTGAAAAATGAAAGAACAGGTAGAGGTTTAGGCATGTGATTTCAGACTTCTACTCTATCTTGACCTTGATTATAGTTTTGGGTAACTGTTTTAATCACAGTTTCCATCTATTTCCCCATCTTTCAATTCCCCTAATCATGGAACCATAGTAACAAAGGTAATTCATATAAACTTCATAGGATGATGGTGAAAAATAAATAACCAAAGCAACTGTTCAGTTCTTTATGACTGAAACATAATGTACCTTCTTAAACATTTGTGGAAGTATTCAAGTTGACTTTCTAGCAGCCAATGAATTATTCAGATTCACTGTCATTCTAGAACAGTCTAGATGTCAATAATATTCCTTTGACATTGATACAAGCACAACAAATATGACTTATATTCAGGAAATAATTTCATATAATATTTATTAGGCTCCAATTATAACAACAGCTCTACCATGAAACAAAAAAAGGATTGGTAATGAAAAAATTGCAATATATTTTCAGTAGCTTAATTAGAATGAAAATTGTGGCAGAAAAATAATAGGTCAGCAAGTTGAATGCTAAAATCCATAAACTTTCAGTTTCAGCCTAGGTTTCTGGTACTTATTGTATTTGGCTATTTCTAGTGAGGTATAAAAATGCAGTTGAAATATGACCATTTAGATAAAGTATTTGACCTGGTTCCAAAATTCAAACCTCATTAACGGACAGAAGTGCATCCAGAAAATGCATGAGACAATACTACTGGAAGAAAATTTAGTTCCGAAGTTTGATGAAGATTGCTCTCAGGATATTTATTTTATTGCTATGTTTTGTCAATGCGAGAAATTAAAAAAGAGAAGTACAAATTCCCTTCATGTTTCTCATAAAATGAAAAATATTGTGATTATCTAAAAAACCAGCAGGAATTTTTTCCCAAGCTTAATGATTATGACGACATTAGCCCTGCTCTGGTGAAAGGATGATCAAAGGTGGTAATGAGAGATAGCATAACATGACATTAGTCAGCTTATAAAGGAATTCCATCAACACAGGAAACCTCCAAAGTGTAAAATTGAAATGTTACAACTTGCAGATTACTGTTTTCTTTTTCTGCAAAGGCTTTAAAATGTCACAACATGATAGAGACTTTATTATTACTGAGATGTGATAATGTATATGTATATATATACATATATATATATATATATTTGAGTATAAGTACATTAAACTACTCTTTTCTTCTTAGACATGACTAAAAGGACTGAATAGCCCTAACAAATACAGTTAGCTATAATTTGTAAGTCTGTATCCATGTAAAACCAATTCATCACAGTTGTGAGACCCTTGCCCTGTTTTCTGATTATTTCAAATGCTGAAATTAACTTTCTCCAGAATTTCATGCAAATTCAATGAGATAAGTCTCACACTTTTATTTACTCATGGAAGAAATTAAGATACTTATTCATTTTGGTATTTTACAAAAGCACTAGTAAAAGTTTTTTTTATAGAATATTTCAATGGTTAAGAAGTGTTAAAGGAGAAGTTATATGAGAAAATCACTATACTACAAAGACAGTCAAATTTTAAAAAGATAGAACATTACTTGAGACTACTTGGAATTTCTATGAAGCAAATGCTGATTTGAAACATTTGCAATAAATCAGGCAATGATTATGCAAAAAACAGACTAGAGCATTGTGATACATGCTAAAAAAATAACATTTGTGTTCCTCAGAGAGTTTGTGACCCTAAAACTAAAAGTTTAAAACCCAGATGTTTTCAGATTTGCTTCTTATTTCTAAAAATATGAAAAATCTTCTCAGGAAAATGCCACGTTAAAAATAAACAAGCAGGGGGTGGCTGGGTTTGTAGCTCAGTGGTAGAGTGCTTGCTTCTCTTGCTTGCACAAAGTCCTATGTTCAATCCCCAGCACTTCCCCACCCACCCACCTCCCAAATAAAAAAAAAAAAAGAAGAAGAAATAAGCCTCGCTGGGCCTGGTGGTAAACACCTGTAATCCCAGTACTTGGAAAGCTGAGACAAGTGGATCCCAGGTTTGAGGCCAATTCAGCAACTTAGCAAGACTCTCATCAACCTAGCAAGTTGCTGTTTAAAAAGAAAAAAATAAAAAGGACTTCACAGGTAGAATGCCTCTGAATTTAATCCTCAGCAACACACACACAAACACACACAAATAGAAATAAACTTGCATCTTTCAATTAGGCCAGCACAGTCACAGAAAGTATGACTTTTTAAAACTGGAGAAGTACTTTACTTTATCATCGGTCTAATTTTTAAGGACTTTGCTAAATATGTAAAAATTGCTGCATGTGCCTTCCCAGAACAGAACCACATCAGGCCATAACTCAGCAAGATGTTCTTATGAAACTGAGATATAGAAAAATAATTGAAAATTCATAAGTCTCAACTCATACTTTCTTTTAAAACGATGACAGGTAGAGGTAGACTCAATCATACTATTAAAGTTGTGAGCACACATATGGATGATTTTTGTAAATTAAATGCATTTCTGATAAAACCATACTATATTCATAACAAATCTAAAGCTTTGAAATAGAGATCTAAAACAATTTTCTTGGGATTTCTCAGGAATTAGTCTCACATACAAAGTAAAGAAGAAGTTATTTCAGGTAAGTCGTGAAAGTTCAAGAGAATAATAACGTGAAGAAAGTGATCAGAAATAAAAATATTTCAAAAGATAGAATCTTGTGAAATGATAAAACTTAGATATGAGGGGTATATTAATCTGTTGAGATTTTGGCTTATATTAAGCTGCATAACATGAAAAGTCTTGAATTCCATGGTAAAGAATTTGAATTTTTTCTGTAACAGAATAGTAGATTTTAGAGAAGAGGAAAGGTCAGAACAAACCAACATATAACTTAGAAAGAAAATCCTTATGGAAGATTGGAAAGTGAAATTAAATGGCAAAAAAAGAAAAAGCAAGAGCGAAAGTGCAGGGCCAAAGAAACAGACATATAAAGAGAAAAGATGTTTTGTTTGTTGTTTTCGTTTTTGTTCTTATGGTGCTGGATATTGAGCCCAGAGGTGTTCTACCTATGAACTATACCCCAAGCCCTATTTTATTTTTTATTTTCAAACAGCAGCTCACTAAATTGCTGAGGCTGGCTGTGAACCTGATACTTCTGTCTCAGCCTCCCAAATACTGGGATTACATGCAAACACCACCATGGCCAGCTGAAAAAGATGGTTTTATTTTTATTTTTATACTTTTATTTGTACATTGCAGTATCACATCATAATGTAGTTCAGAGTGATAGTGCCATATATGCACTATCACTTGGTGGGCTTTCTCCCAGTTCCCTCCTCCCTTACTGCTTCTCCATTCAGGATATTGAGATTTGCATTGATATTCTCACATATGTACATAACATAAATGGAAGTGATTCCTTCAGTGGTTCTTCCTCCCTCTCCCCCTGACCATACCCAAAACCACCCCTTCATTCTACTGAATTTTCTCCTCCATTATCTGAAGTCCCTCTGGTATTCTGAATACTCTCTAACTTCTGCATATTAGAGAAAACATACAACCCTTCACTTTCTTTAACTGGTTAATCTTACTTAATGTTCTTCATGTCCATGGATTTTCCTGCAAATTACATAATTTTGTTCTTTGTTACTCAGTAGAATTCCATTGTGTGTATATCCCATAATTTTGTGATCTATTTATCTGTTGATGAATACTTGGAGGGGTTCCATAATTTTGATATTACAAATTGTGCTGCTATAAACATGGATATACATGCATTACTATAATATTCTGCCTTTAGTCCCTTTGGAAAGATATCCAGGAGTAGTATACGTAGATCATATAGTGGGTCCATTCTTTGTTTTCTGAGGAATCTCCACACTCATCTCATAGCAGCTTCACTAATTTGCAATCCCACCAACAATGTAGAAGAATTCCATTTCCTATATCCTTGACAGTATTTATTACTTTTTGTCTTCTTGATGATTGCCATTCTAATTGGAGTTAGATGGAATCTCAATGTAGTTTTAATTTGCAGCTCCCTGATTGCTAAGGATGTTGAACATTTTTCATGTATGTATTGGTCATTTATATTTCTCTTTTTGTGAAGTGTCTATTATATTCAATTACCCATTTCTTGTTTGGGTTATTAGTTTTTTTGAGTATTAAGTCTTTTAAATATTTTGTATATAAGATATTAGTCCTCTATTAGAGGAATAGTTGACAAAGAGCTTCTCCCATTCTGTAGGCTCTTCAGTCATTGGGATACTTCTCTGGGAAATAATTAATGCAGCTCTTATAGGTTAATTCTCAGGAGAGTGATTTTTCATAAAAGAACAAGATTTGTCCCTCTCTACCTTTGACTTCATTTCTCACCATTTGATCCCTCTTGTACACATTCATCACAAGATTATCCACCATGAGGGCCTCACCAGAGACCAAAGAAAGGGGCTGCTTCTTGGAATTTTAGCCTCCAAAACTGTAAGTCAAGTAAGTCTCTGTTCTTTACACATTACCAAGATTTTGATATTTGTTTGTTTTGTGGAACAACCCAGGGCATCCTACCTCTGAACTACATCCCCAGCTCTATTTTATATTTTATTTTGAAACAGAGTCTCACTAAGTTGCTGAGGGCCTTGCTAAGTTGTTGAGACTAACTTGGAACCTACAGTTCTCCTATCTCAGCCTCCAAAGTACTGGAATTACAGGTGTGCGCCATCACTCCCACCTAGGTATTTTCTTAATAGTAGCAAAATTAACTAATATAGGAACCCAGGTATAGGCAAGAAACTGTCCATTAGGAGCTTGAAAATTCAGATTATCAATAAGGAGAGGGCTTGGGTCTGAAGAAAGTAATTCAGGAACTACACAAAGAGTAATGGTGATTGAAGTAGATATGAATGGGTTTACCAGGAAAGAGAAGCATGTAGGAAATAGATTTAAGTGCAGAATGGTCTAGGCAGCCTAATTGTCTCATTAAATCATCATTTTATTACAGTCAATGGATATGACTCAACATTTCAAAACTAAAGACAATGTGAGTGAAAAGATATGTTTGATGTTAGACAGATGGTCACTGTTATTTTTAAAGACTTCCTAAATAATGTCAAGTAAATCTTGTATAATAAAAGCCTTAGAGAAGAAAATCATGTAGAATCTAGCGAAATATCTTTAGAAATCAAAAGAGAGGGATTAAAAAAAAAACAATTAGAAGCCCTTGTAAAAATAACATGCAAGCCAGGCGTGGTGTTGAACACTTGTAATCCCAGCATTTGGGAGGCTGAGACCGGAGGATCCGGGTTCGCAGCCAGCCTCAGCTACCTAGTGAGGCCCTCCGCAACTTAGTGAGACCCTGTTTCAAAATAAAGAATAAAAAATAGGGCTGGGGGTATAGCTCAGAGGTAGAATGCCCCTGAGTTCAATCCCCAGTACCGCAAAAAATAAATAAATAAATAAAAATAAAAATAAGATGCAGTGGCTATATACATTTGGGTTATATGTATGCATCCCAAGAATGTTTACATCATAAAGATTTTATATTTAGAAACATTGCCATCTGAGAGTTTAACAGCTCAATAAAGCATTAAAAGAAATGTTTAAAACAGAATGTAGAGTATGTTTAGATTAATAGTACAGCAATAGCTTTTGTGTTCATGAATTTGTTATTATAAAGCTAGAAACAATAAAATGGCCCTAGATTACAATACATGAAAAATAATATAATTTAAATGAAGCTTTACTATAGTTAAGGCCTTGATTTGCATTGTTTTATTAATTCAAAATATTTATAAATAAAAAGCATAAAACAAAAATAATCCAATGAAGTCATCTTTAATACAAGTTTTCTTCTTGCTTTTCAGCATAATCTGTCTTAATATCTTTCCCTTTGAATGGACATTGCTATTATCTTTTAAAAATAGAAAAAATTCATATGTTTATAAAAGAAATTTAGAAATAAGATTTCTTCTCTTAAATTTAGAATTAAGAACCTTTTCCAGAAGCAAAAATCCTCTGAAACTTGATAGTATATAAGAGTCATCAAAAAGAATGGGATGGAGAAAGAGGATTCTATAACAAATGAATAAATGAATATTTGGTAAGCAATTAGGAGGTAATAGGGAATGTTTCACAGTCAAAGGATGTCAGGTCACTTCAAAGAAAAAAACACATTCCTAAGTCGACTGGTTCCTTGCCCCTACAGTCTTTTTTTTCTTCTTCTTCTTCTTCTCCTCCTCCTCCTCCTCCTCCTCTTCCTCCTCCTCCTCCTCCTCTTCCTCCTTCTTCTCCTCCTCTTCCTCCTCCTCCTCCTCCTCCTTCTTCTTCATTTTGTTGTTTTCTTTTTGTTTTTCACTTCTAAAACTACTTTTTCACCACCATACCTCAATCCCCTAAACTATGGAATCAGAGT
>PVLC010008610.1:11565-57652 GCA_004027655.1 Graphiurus murinus | reverse complement strand
GCACGCTTGTAATCCCAGCATTTGGGAGGCTGAGACCGGAGGATCCAGGTTCAAGACCAGCCTCAGCTACCTAGTGAGGCACTCTGCAACTTAGTGAGACCCGGTTTCAAAATAAAGAATAAAAAATAGGGCTGGGGGTATAGCTTGGAGGTAGAATGCCCCTGAGTTCAATCCCCAGTACCGCAAAAAAAAAAAAAAAAAAAAATCTAGAGAGTAGAAATCAGAGCTGAAGATGTAGCTCAGCGGTAGAACACTTGTGTAGCATGCACAAGGTTCCATCCTGAGCCAGCAACCCTTCAAAAAGAAAGAAGGTATGGATTTGGAGAGAAAAATATCACTCGTAAGCCTAACACTGTCTATTACAATGGAAGGATTTTGGTAAATTTCCTTCCAATACTTTTTAATATACATCTGTTTACACAGTTATGTAGGGTCGTATCAGTATATGAGTATACAAATACTTTCATTTCGTGCATGTGTGTTACTGGAAATTGAATCCAGGGTTATACTACCTCCAAGATACACCCCCTCACAGACCTTTTTATTTTTTCAAACAGGGTCGTTCTAGGGTGCTGAGAGTCTAAGTTGCTGAGGCTGGCTTTGAACCTGTGATCCTCCTGTCTTAGCCTCCCAAGTACTGGGATTACAGGCATGCACCACCGTGCCCTGCTCCCTGAATTTTTTTTTTTTTTTTTAACCTGTCCGACAATAGGAACAACAGGAATGCCCTGACAGAAAGAATTTAGTATAAGGATTGATTAGACAGATACTGGGGAAGTAAAAACACATAAAGAAGACCCAAAATACCACCAATATAATAACCATAGGAAGGAGCTACTACCCAGGGGCCAGAGGATCGAGGAGAAGCTGCCACACCCAGAACCTAGCAGCTGGGCGGAGGGGTCGCTGCAGAGCTGGGGCCCAGGCCGCTGGGGCGCGGACCTCGCCAGGGCTCACGCTGATGTTCTGAGGGGGTGAGGGGTGGCGAGGCTCGGTCTAGAGCCGCCTGCTGGTGGATCCAACCACACAGCCCAGAGTGAGGGTCCTGGTGGGTGCCCGCCAAGGCAGAGATGGACGGAACGGGCCCAGCGCCAGCCCTCCATCTCCCTGGAGTGCCCTGCGGGCGGGTCTAGTCAGAGTCACAGGTTCCCTTGTGAGCGGGTTCCAGCATGAGAGGGAACAGCGTAATGGCCAACCGGCGTCTTCAGCGTGGTTTAGTGCGTCCCTGCACAGCCTTCGGCCCTAACCACTGAAGCGGATTTTGCGCAGCGGTTGGATTTCATTTTCTCAACCCTCTCCATATTGTTAGATGTCCCAGTTTATGGGCAAGATTTTGCTTTTGAAAATAAAACGGCCGTGGAAATCATTGTGCATTTGTTTTTCCATTTCCTGAGGATAAATTCTCAGAAGACTAATTTCTGTGTCGAAGGGCAGGAAGCGTTATGACACTCATCTCAGATTGCCAAATTACTTTTCAAACCGGCGGTTTGGGTTTGTGCTAGCCCCAGGAGCCTGTGCAAATAGACCTGGGATGGAGAAGGCTGAAACCCACCACATCCACAGCCACGGCTGCGCCCCAGGAAGGTTCCAGACGCCGCCGCTAAGCCTTGAAGCTTTCCATTCTGATTTTATAAACAGACAAACAGAGACACGCTTTCTGTGTGCCTTTTATAGCAATTAGGACCAATGACAGCTGGACGCTGTGCTGCATGCCTGTAATCCCAGTACTTGGAAGACGGAGACAGGAGGATTGCAGGTTCAAATCCAGCATGTGGTAAATTGGCAAAACCATTTCAAAATTTAAAACTTAAAAAAAAAAAAAAACTTAAATTAAAAATTTAAAAACCAGCATTTTTTCCCCTCATGTTTTAGACTAGTGTATAGTGATTTGATTTGCAAACTTTGTGGTTTGTTTCAGAGCCATTTTTCAGCTTAGGCAGCTTGATTGAGAAAACGCCTTTCTTTCTCTCTTGAGCTATTCCTTTGGCTCCTGCACCCAGAGCCTCAGCCCTCCAGAAGAGCAGAAACTCCTCAAAGGAGTGCCAGACGCAGGACTCTATTCTAAATCCAGACGAGCGACTGGTGGAATCTGGGATCCGTCAGTTGGTGAGTTTGAAGATTTTAAAAAAAGCATAATTTAAATATAAAATTCACGAAAGACTATATTCAAAAGCACACTCACTTTTTCTAAAATGATTTGAGACTGCCTAGGTAACTATCTCTGCCTTTGAGCTTTATATGGTTTTCTTTTTATTTTTAAATACTAAAAAATATGATCTTGCTATGTTATTACTGATCTGGAAGACAGAATTCTGTAAGGGTTCCTGTTCCTTAATTTCTCTCTCTCTCTCTCTTTTTTTTTTTTTTTTTTTTTTGCAGTGCTGAGAATGGCACTCAGGGGTGTTTTACTTCTGAGTTATATCCTCAGGCCTTCAAATTTTTAAGTTTTGAAACAAGGTCTCACTAAGTTACCACATGCGGGCCTTGAACCTGCAATCCTCCTGTCTCGGCCTCCCAAGTATTGGGATTATAGGTGTGTGCAGCTATGCTCCGTTTGTATAGTAACCTAAAATAATGTCCTTCCTCGACTATCTAGAAGAAGATGGGATATATAACATGCAAATCAGGAGCCTCTGTGTGCGTGTGGGTGCCACTTACTTTGAAATAGAGGACTTTTTTTTTTTTTTTTTTTTTTTTTTGCAATACCGGGGATTGAACCCAGAGGCATTATACCACTGAGCCAAACCTCTAGTCCTATTTTTTTATTCTTTATTTTGAAACAGGGTCTCACTAAGTTGTAGATGGCCTCACTAAGTAGCTGAGGCTGCCCCAGAACACGGATCCTCTGGTCTCAGCCTCCCAAGTACTGGGATTATAAGCGTGTGCCACCATGCCTGGCTAGAGGACATTTTATAAAATTTTACTCTTTACAATAGATAGCATACATTTACCATACAATGAAATATCATTGGATTATCTACATTTATAACGTCCTTTTGTATGAACAAACCAGGAAAAACTGTCTTTGAGTCTTAAACTTCAAGTCAAAAGATGTTGTACTAGCTGGGCGTGGTGGCACACGCTTGTAATCCCAGCATTTGGGAGGCTGAGACTGGAGGATCTGGGTTCGAGGCCAGCCTCAGCTACATAGTGAGACACTCCACAACTTAGCGAGACCTGGTTTCAAAATAAAGAATAAAAAATAGGGCTGGGGGTGTAGCTCGGAGGTAGAATGCCCCTGGGTTCAATCCCCAGTACCACAAAAAAAAAAAAAGATGTTGAACTTAAACACAGACACACACTAAGCATGTCCAGCCACAACTCTGGCGTGTTATCTCCGAGTGGATTTGTATTCACCAACGATTCTTTGGGAGGCTGGGTTCTGTGGATAGATGACCATTTCCACTTTCTTTAATTAACTTTAATAAGATAGATTTCATACAGCAGTTTGTTCTATTAAATCTAAGTCATCTCCCTTTGGCTCCCAAATTTATGATCTCTAATTTCAGCGCACCTCCATTTATCATGGCAGGAAGATGGTGGTTGTGTCTCCCGGGCACCCTCGGCCCTCCAAAGACGTGGAGCCCTGTCGTGTGCTTTTCTTCTTCTCCCAGAGAGGATGGAGGAGGAGGAAAAGACAGAGAGTGGCTTCTGTCTGTGGCCTCAGCTTGGCCCATGGACCCTCCCCGGGCGCTGGGAGTGATCGGGTGCGAGTGCAAACCCATCATGAGCCAAGTTAGTCCTCAGCAGGATGGAGGATGGGGACGCTTCTGTGGCCAGCTTTGGGTTTCAGGGCTGATGACCTTTCTTCTCAGAGACAAACAAATTGCAGGAGACATTTGGAGCCAACCTTGAGGGACGATGACAATGCTGCAAGTATGTGGTTGAGAGGAAAGAAAGGCAGCGGGAGGAAGTAGAATTAAGTTCACAGGCAAGCTCCTGGAAAGTTCTAGAAAACGCAGCAGATGCTACAAGCAGGTTACTTGGGAGAAGTTGAGTGGAGAGAAGATGGGCAGAGCAGAGGGGATGAGGGAATTTAGGAAAGAACAGAGTATCTCTTGCCAAAGAGGACACATTCTGGGGACACACCTTGTTGTCAGAAACATTGTTATCAGAGGCAGAAAGGATGTAAGGAACCTAAGTATCCACTCTGGGATGAGAACAGAGAAAACTGGACAGCCCGTCATAGTGGCGCACGCCTGTAATCCCAGGACTTAGGAGGCAGGGACAGGAGGACCGTACCTTCAAGGACAGCCTCAGCAATTCAGCAAGACCCTGTTTCCAAACAAACAATAAAATAGGGCTGGGGGTATAGCTTAGAGGTGGAACATGCCTGTCTTCCATCCCCAGCACCATCATCAACAGCAAAAAACAGATTCATGGCCCAAAAATTCTGAAATGCTAAGACAGGAGACGCAGATGAAGTCACGCAGGTGGGCCGTTTGGACAGTTGATAGGATCCAGTGTTTGCTATTGTTCTTAGCGGAGGGAGGAGGTTGGGGGTGGGGGGTTAAGGTGGAGGGGCCCGGCCCGGCCAGACTGGGAGAGTACGCTCCAAATGCCAGCTCTGTGGGTCTCGGAGATTCCAGGCCACAGGGCAAGTGGATAGGCAGGTTGGCCAAATACATGTGCAAGTTCTGAAAATAGGTTTGGCAGGGAGCCCAGCCAGCCTTTCTGAAGGAGATGGGGCAGAGCCTGCTGACCTCTTGGGATCACCTACTAGGGTCATACTAAGGGAATATTGCTACTGGAGCACACTTGACCTTAAATACTATTCTCCTACACTCTCGCCCAGCCACCCCTCTCCTGCTGCCTTCTGTCCTTGGCATTTGCACCACTGAAGATACGGGATGTTAAGATGAAAACCCTTGCCCGGCATGATGGCGCAGGCCTGTAATCCAGTACTCAGCAGGCTGAGACAGGAGGATTATAGGTCTGAGGCCAGCCTCAGCAACTTGGGCCCTCAGCAAATCAGCAAGATCCTGCTTCAAAATAAAAAATAAAATAGCTGAGGGTGTAGTTCAGAGGTAGAATGCCTCTGGGTTTGATTCCCAGTACCAAAATCAAACAAACAACAACAACAAAAATAAATAAATAAATGAAATAAAATAGGGCTGAGGGTGTAGCTCAGAGGTAGACTGCTTCTGGGTTCAACCTTCAGTAACAACGACAACAAACTGTAAATCCTTGAGAATAGATAATGTCTTACCTGGGGTACATTAGCTCACTGTTAGCGGTAATTCATTCTTATTAGAACCTTAGCAGGATGGCAGAAAGTCTGGGCTTTGGTGTCAAAGAGACTTGGATTTAACCCCCAGGTCTGCTGCTCGTGACCTTGTTAAGTGACCTTGGGCAAGATACTTAATCTTTATGAGCCTCAGTTTCTGCATCCACAGAATGGGGGAATTGCTACTACTTAACTCTTGGGATTGTTGCAAGGGTTAAATCATCTCTTCTGCATGAAGGCATCCACACATGCTAAGGCTCGGCACATGGTGGGGCTACTGCTATTCCTGATCACGAGGGGTAGAAGGCGGGACAAAGTGGCCCTCAGGAGGGAAGGGGACCAGCATGTGACAGAGACCCTGGCCTGGCCTGTGGGCAATCGGGCATCTGTTGGCTTTGTACAGCTGAGCCCTAGGACGTGCAGCAAACTGGTCATTTGGCTCTGGGATGCTTAGCAATGCTGCTCATGTAACCTACAAGTGGATCTTCATTTTCATGGAGTTGTGTTCCCAAAGGCACCATCAGTTAAGGAATTGAAGAACTGAATTGGGAGGCTGAGACAGGAGAATTGCAGGTTCAAAGACAGCCTTAGAAACTTAGGGAGACCCTCAGAAACTTAGTGAGACTCTGTTGCAAAATTTTTTTAAAAAAGGGGGGGAAGGTGTTGGAGTTCAAGTTCCAGGACTACTCACTTCAGTCTCAAACATCTAAAGATCTATAAGAGCCAGGCATGGTGGCGCACGCCTGTAATCCCAGTACTTGGGAGGCTGAGACAGGAAGATTGCAGGTTTGAGGCCAGCCTCAGCAACTTAGGGAGACTCATAGAAACTTAGTAAGACTCTGTTTCAAAATAAAAAATAAAATAGGGCTGGGGGTGTAGCTCAGAGGTAGAACGCCCCTGGGTTCAATCCCCAGTACCCCCTCAACACATGCACACAAGATCTCTATGAGGTTTCTGAATAAGTAGGAGCGCTCCATTAACTCAAATGAGTAAGTGGCATAAACACTGCAACTCAGAAGGCTTAGCAAGGTCATCTGCAAGACCTTGAAGCTAGAGGGTCCTTCCCACACCTCGAGGTCTGTACCATTCGGGAATCCCCTGGCATCCTCTGTGCTCCCGGCCTGCATCCTAAAATATTTGCCTCGGGCCCTCTTGCTGGCCACTCCCCCCCCCCCCCCCGTTCCTGGTCATCCGACACTGTGGCCCTAGACCTGCTTCCTGCCCCCCCTGCCCAGGGAGGAAGCTGGTCCCCTCGTGCCGACCTCGGGCTTCCTCTCCTTGAGCCACTTCTCACGTGTCCCTTGGTCACATCGAGCTGTGGTTGCTCTGAACCAAGGTCCAGAGCGCCCTCCCTGCCCTCCGGCTCCGCCCTGCCACCAGGAACAGACCAGGCCCACGACATCTTGCATCCTGTAAGAAATGAATTTTGAGTCACTTAAAAAATCTGGCACCCAAGCCAGGCGTGGTGGTGCACGCTTGTAATCTCAGCATTTGGGAGGCTGAGACCAGAGGATTCGGTTTTGTGACCAGCCTCAACTACCTAGTGAGGCACTCCGCAACTTAGTGAGACCCTGTTTCAAAATAAAGAATTAAAAATAGGACTGGGATGTAACTCGGAGGTAGAATGCCCCTGAGTTCAATCCCCAGTACCGAAAAAAAAAAAAAAAAAAAAATTCTGGTACCTAGCTGCGGTGGCATGCTCCTGTATTCCAAATGACCCTGAAGCTGGGCGTGGTAACTCATGCTTATAATCCTAGTACTTGGGAGGCTGAGACAGGAGGATCACGGGTTCACAGCCAGGCTCAGCTACTTAGTGAGGCCCTCCACAACTTAGTGTGACCCTGTTTCCAAATAAAGAATAAAAAATAGGGCTGGGTGTGTAGCCCAGAGATAGAAGGCCCCTGAGTTCAGTCCCCAGTACTGCAAAAAAACAACCAACCAACAAAGAAACAAACCAACAAACAACCTGGAGGCTGAGGCAAGAGGACTGTGGGTTTGAGGCCAGCCTGACAACTCAGCAAGACCTTGTCTCAAAAAAAAAAAAAAAAAAAAAAAAAAAAACCTGGCTGACATTAAGACTTAGAATTTGTCATCAACGAGAACATAAACATGGACCACGTAGCTGGAAAGGCCGCCTGCGCCCGAGACTTGGGCTTCTCTGTGTGAACATAGCGAGAAACGGGCGTCACTCATACAGAACTAAAGACCAGACACAAAACAGAGCTCTGAGTCAGCCCAGGATCCACAGAGAGCGTGCTTGCAATGGCTGACTGCAAAAGGGTGCTGTAGAGACGATTTTCACGACTTCACATCAGGCAACGTGGTGTTCCAGCCAGGCCTGGTAACGAGTTTCCAGGCGTCCCGTCCATATCCAGAGCGTGCAATATTCTGTCGTCTTACTGATGAGGAAACGGATACTGTCCTCTTTACAGATGAGGAAGGCAAAGCACAGGCACTAAACCTGGCTCAAGGTCAATGTTGGTGCTGGAGTTTGAACCTGGGTAATCTCACTCCAAATTCCACACTTTCAACACCCAGCCTATGTTATGCTACCTCGCAAAAAAAGGGTTTCGTCCAAGCGTCTTTCCAATGGAATTGTTTTTGCACATGTGCTTGCTTTGTAGGATTCTTCAAGCTGGGGTGAGTCTACTGGACAAGTGGGGGCGCCTTCAAAGTGGCTCTGGGCTGTTTTCAAGGACGAAGTGCTCAGGAGCCAGAAAAACAAGAAAGTGAGCTGTTCTCACCAATTAATCAAAGTTTAGTAGCTGGGCGTGGTGGTGCATTTTTTAATCTCAGTACTTGGGAGACTGAGACAGGAGGATCACAGGTTCGCAGCCAGCCTCAGCACTTAGTGAGGCCCTCTGCAACTTAGTGAGACCCTGTTTCAAAACACAGAATAAAATAGGGCTGGGGGTGTAGCTCAGAGGTAGAAAGCCCTTGAGTTGGATCCCCCATGCCACAAAAAAAAAAAAAAAAAAGTGATTGCTAGCCAAGGAAGAGTGAAGGTATATCAAAGACTATAAGTTATAGCCATAATTTCATATCCATGTTTGGGTAATTAGAATTATCTATCTCTGGTATATCAGAATCCTTAATCTCTGAATGTTTACTTCCTTTAACTTCATACAGAAATCACTAACAACAAAATACTGAGTTCTTTTTTTCTTTTAAGAGCAATTTCTAGCAGCCTTCAATTAGTATAGTTAGACCTAAGTTTCTGTATCCAAATAATCTTAGCGTGAGGTCAATGACAGGCACCCACAGCTTCCAGTTTGTTCTCTTGACTCTGTTTACCAAGAAGGGGAAGCAGACATGTATGATGCCTGATGGGTTCCCAAAAGCAGTTGATTCTGAAAGAACAGAAAATACAATCAAGAACACTGTATTACAGACATTTCCGGCCATGTACAGTTTTACTGTTGATGAAAATGTATTATATATTATTAGTACAACTCCTGGAGAAAATCCCTTATGCACCTTCTCTGTATCGAATGTGATGTGGAGTCTCCTCCGTGAACTATTCAATAACTCCTGGACGGCACCCGAGTTGGAAGCCCTCAGCCAAATGAATACCATGTGAGGTCAAATGCATTCTAACATCTGCCGAGTCCCCTCGGTGCCAAACCTGGCTGGGTTAGGTGATTCGGGTGAATGGGAACTGTGACAGATACAACCTAGGTGACACCAACATAAAGCAAAATGAGGAGCTACCACACCAGAGAACACAGAAACGACCTAACTCAGGAGTGTACCTGGGAGGCTGCTACAGGAGGCTCCCAGGTTCAAGGCCAGCCTAAGCAACTTAGTGAGACCTTGTTTCAAAATAAAATAAGGCCCAGGGGGTAGCTCAGTGGTACAGTGTGCCTGGGGTCAATTCCCAGTAGCAAACTCCTGCAATACACTGACACACACCTTCCCGTGTCCAGGGCAGACATTATCAATCGATCATGCACTTTCTGCTGAGGCCAGAGTTGGCCTTGAGGAATTGTATTTTGCTTATACACTTGCATTTTTTTTTTTTTGGTGCTAAGTACGGAACCCAGAGCCTTGCACGTGCTAAGTGCATGCTCTACCACGGAGCCGCATCCCCAGCACCTGCATTTTCTTCTTGAGTGGGATGGAAAGAAGTGGAGTTCGGGTTTCCAAGCTGGGACTACCTGTTGCATCATGTATGCAAATATAAACATGAACTATCCCATATGTCACAGCAATGAATAAACGAGATTTGTGGCGGGGAGGGAGACCATTTTTAAATATTGGTGTTTTCACATTATTCCTTCAAAAAATTATGGTGGTTTCATCTGTACATGTTGGAGTCTTTAGAAACATAAATTGCTGCATTCCTCACAACTCCTGCCAACACGCTGGTGTCCTGGGACACCTCTTTTGAGAACAGTTGCTCAGGTGGCTTCAACTCCAAAGACCATTCCAGATTGAAGTAAAGGAACAAGTTAACTAAACAAACAAACAAACAAACAAACAAAATCTCCACCATAACACATGGAGAAGAGACTAACTCAATCCAAAGCAAACGACTCCCTTCCCTCGGCATTCCTGAGCAGCTAGGCATGTTCTTCCTCCCCTCGGTGCTTACGCTTCTCGTGGTCATGGAGTCAGTTACGACAAGTGAGAGCCAGCACGCTGGCTTTTCCCTTCCAGACCCTTCTGCGCTGAGTCTCGAGGTGTGGCTGTCCCCGCCGCCAGCCTCCCACATTCCCACCCTCTGCCAGTCCTGGTGACTCTCTAGCACTTCTGCACCTTCTCCAAAGAAAACCCATCCCGTGAGGTGGCAGGGAGAAGTGGACCGCTTCCCTGCAGATGCCGTAGGGTTGGCGCCTACACTTTCCCAGGACCGGCATCGGCAGGTGCGTGGTAACGATGCTTGGACGAATGAATAACAAATCCATAGAAGTCCCATCGTGCATCTGCGCCCCTCCAGAGCTCCTCTTGCGTCACAGGGAGCCTCGCTTCACTCTCCTTCTTCCTCGTAGCCTTTTCTTGTTCCAGGATCTACCCACCATCCAGGACTTCTTTCCCGTGCAGAACTACTGGCCCTCTTGCCAACGGTTCCCCAACCCGCCATCTTCCTACCCTCATTTCATTCTGCAAGGACCCTCTTTAAGGTCCTCCTTCCTTCGGAAGCAGAAAGAGATTGGAAATAACAAAGAGATTTTATTTTCACAGATAAGTTTCCTGTCCTTTGTGCATTTGTCATGTTTCTGCTCCCAGTAAAAAGGAATCTCTTAGCACATGCCTGTAATCCCAGTACTTGGGAGGCTGAGACAGGAGGATCCAGGTTCGAGGCCAGCCTCAACAACTTAGTGAGACCCTGTTTCCAAATAAAACATAAAAAGGACTGAGGATGTAGCTCTGAGGGAGTATGCCCCTAAGTTCAATCCCCAGCAACACACACACACATACACACATGCACACACACACACACACACACACACTCACACACACAAAACAAACAAACAAAAAACACCTTATGTAAGGGCAAAGGGACCTTGCTTTTACTTGTGATTCAACATGGTGTTCGTGGGTGTGTATGTGAGGGAGGTTATCTTAGTCCGTTTTCAGTTGCTAACCATACAAAACCAAACTGGATGAGCTTTAAAGAAAACAAATTTATTTAGGCTCATGGTTCTAGTTCAAGGTCAAGGGTCAGGACTGGAGGTGGCTTCTTGCTGGTAGAGTCCCGAGGTACAGGGCAGAGACAGGTTGAGAGATCACGTTGAACTGGCTTTTACAGAAAACTCGTTCTTGTGATACCCCACTCGTCCATTAGCCCATTAATTGAATGAATAGATTGACTCATTCATGAGAGAAGAACCCCATCTCTTCTTAAAGGTTCCACTTTGCCTAACCTCTTAATAATTATAATTATGTCTAAGCTCATAATATCATACTGGAGATTAAATTTCAACCTGAGTTTCAGAAATGACAAATCATAGTAGATGGTAACTATTAGCAGAACACTCTGCATAGAGAGGGCTCCTTATATGCTTCACAACTCTCAGAACAACAACAACAAAACTTAAGAAATACTGAAATTGTGTGTAAATATGAATGTGTTGGCAATTAGAGGAGATTAGGTTGCTACTTTGTGTTCTGTAGACAGGAGGCCTCCGGGAAGAAGAGGGATTGCATGGATTGACAGTAAAGAAAACATGAGTTTTCTTCTCTTAAGATGATAATCTAACAAGTATAAACACATTAATTTAGGCAAACTTTGTAAAGTTCCCTAATTCTTTCCAGTAACATGCAAAGAGAATGAGTTCCTATTTTGCTAGCTTTTTTTTTTTTTTCTGTCTTACCTCTTCTAAATGTTCTTCATCTCTGTCTTCTTCCCACTCTGCGCAAATAAAGAGAAATGGAGTAAAGGTTTATCAAAGTTGTCTAAGTATTTGACGGTCAAAATAATACGATTTGTGGTTGAAAAACCTATTTTTTGCACCAATTTTCCACTTAAATAGGCAGTTCCAATAGCTCAGCTCCTTTTCAAATTCACTTTCTGCAGTGAATATTTTATATTTCCATTCTCTTCCTTGGAACTTCATTTTTATTTGATTTTATTGGCTCTGCTCTATTGGAATGTGTATCGCTTGAGCCCCCATGGAGAACTGAGCAGGTGTGAGGAAAGCAAAACATCTTTTGTTAATAGAAGTACACCCTGGGAGTTCATGAAAACACTATAATTTCAATTGCTTTTATGAAAATTCTGTAAATTCCCATGTTGTGAGTTTCGAGCGGAACTTAAGAGACCAATAGTCCTTAATACAAGCCAAAGACAGGCTTGTTCCTCTAACTGAAATAAACATTCTGCTTTCTTTCTCCTAAGAAAATAAATGCAAGTATTTAATTAGAATGTTTAAACTATAGAAAATAATATTAACTTTGAGTTTGAGTCTTCTAACAGAAATGGAGATCTTACTGTGATTGGCCTACAAAAAGATGATTTGGGGTTCCCGGGATACTTTCTTGAGGCATGAAAGTCATTTGGGTCCAGAATGACTTCAGAACTGCATGGCCCATTCCCAGCCCAAGTCTTTGCACATATTTATACCATAAAGCCAAGGGAATGGGAACAGGTCCCCCAATCTCTCCGCTTAAGGGGGTGATGCATTAATTTTCTGTCTCTGCCTAGGCCCCTTAGATCAGCTACCCCAGTGAATCTGGGGGTGAGGCCAAGCCCATCTTTTTTTCCTGGTTTGGGGCCAGGCATGTATGGCGTCGCCCTCTCCCAAGCTGGAAGGAAAGACGTAACTTTGGTCTATTACAAAATTGCATATGTCCTTAGAAAAAGATGTCAGAAGGCTTTATTTAAAACTTTGTTTTCTCAGGTTGTATTGCCCAAGTGTATCTTGGCATAGACAGCTCCAGATTCAAAAATTCCAAGACGTGTAAAGAGTTTCGCATAGCTGAGGCTATTATAGTTGGTTCGGTGCCACTAACACCTTTCCCTTTCTTTCTTATTGAGGAGTCAAGTGATGACTGAATTTCTCCTAGAAGTGTCACTCCGTCCTTCGTGCAGACCACAGGACCATCTATTGTCCCAAGAGGGAAAGCGTAGGATTCACAGTGGTGTGGGACCTTTGAGGATTTCTGAAAGAAGGTCAAGGTTTCCGCATCCCAGGAGAGCTTTGAGAAGACGTATTTGCCCTGGTGAGCTTGCTGGATTGTTCAGAGATCACTAGAAGTCATGGGCACGCAGAGCCCTGTCTTTCTGCCACACAGCAGTGGATGATGGTTTGCTCAGAGCTAAGCACACCCATTTGGTGCCTCTGGGAGTTTTCCAGGCTGGAGATAAACTCCTGTAGACAACCTATTACAACTGACAACAAGGCATCTTTCTATGCACTTAGTCCTGCTGAAAAAGAGGTTAACCCTGCAGAAGGAGACATCCACCCACCTAAACATCATCTCTGTGTTACTTGGCAACTGGGTGGAGAAGTAAAAAGGCTTTGGCTACCCACCCCAACTTCTCCATCAGACTCTTACGGAAATTGCTATTCTTTTTTGAGTGTGAAGGTGTGGAAGGACTTACGGATGCTCCTGCACAGCCCATGAACTTGTCTGGGAAGCCAGTCCTGATGGGAGGGACCAAGCCGAGTCTCCCAGGATGTTTCCAGCCCTTGCCAGTTTCCTCCGCACCTGGAAACTAAGCTGGGCTGGCCTGACTCTGGTCACCTGGGTCCCCGGAAACCTGCCTTATTTCTATGGCAACAGTACCTCAGCCTTTCAAAGCTTCGGTGAGCAATGTTGGAATTGAAGTTTGGTGCCCTTGGCCACAGGGGGTAAGAATGTTGGCTACAAACAAATGGGAGTCTGAAAAGTGTCAGCGATCAGTGGCTGTACGAGATGGGCAGAGTAAGGGGTGAGCCCTGTGGCTCCCACAGGTGTTCAAGATTGGGCCATGGAAATGAATTATAAGTGACTTGTGATGGAAATACGCCAACCAAGTGGCGTGGGCCCTCGGGGGCACTGTGCAGTGACGGGGGAAGCGGGAACAGCAGGGAGCTCTTCACAGCCTCGGTGGTACCGGGCGCACAATTTCCTTAAGTCACCGGCGGACTTTCTGTCCAATCTGCTCAACTAAAGCAGGCACGTGATGGGAAAGAAGAGCAGGGAAAAGAGCCAGGGAACTGCTGTGTTGCGTCTCTCCCTCTCTCCCTCTCTCCTCCCCCACTCTCTCCCCCGCTCTCTCCCTCTCCCTCTCCTCCTCCCCCCTCTTTTGGATTGAACCCAGGGGAATTCTACCTCTGAGCTACACCCCAAATCCTTTTTATTTTGAAACAGAGTCTCACTGAGTTGCTGAGGCTGGTGGGGGCCACCACGCCCATGGTTTCCTCTTTCTCTTTATGTGAAAGTTCTACGTCTAATAGTTATCTCTTTATAATGGGTCCTGGGCTGGGGGTATATATCAGCCTCAAAGCATCTGTCACAGCCAATCAGGATTTTATGTATGGCCCTTAATACATCTTTTTTTTTTTTTTTCCCAGTACTGGGGATTGAACCCAGGGCATTCTACCTCCGAGCTACACCCCCAGTTTTATTTATTTTTTTATTCTTTATTTTGAAACAGGGTCTGACTAAGTTGCGGAGAGCCTCACTAAGTAACTGAGGCAGGCCAAGAACCTGGATTCTCCGGTTTCAGCCTCCCAAGTACTGGAATTACAAGCATGTGGCACCATGCCTGGCTGGCCCTTAATACATCTTTAATAGGACATAGTACCTGCAAGTGACAATGGTAGTTCAAGAGCAAAACAAATTTTAATATACGCTATAGAACTAATTACTAATTATCTTTACCATTCTACTTTTCAAGAGGAAATGATAGTAGGATATAATGTAGAATCATCTGAGTGGATTGGGAATCAATGAGTGTACATTAAATTGACTTGGGAGATAGAATAAAAAGTAAGGAAAATAAGCCAGACATGGTAGCACACACTTGTGATCCTAGCACTTAGGAGGATGAGATGGTAGGACTGCAGGTTCAAGGCCAGCCTCGGCAACTTAGAGAAGCCCTCAGCAACTTAGTGAGACTCTGTTTCAAAATAAAAAATCAAATAGGGCTGGGGGTGTAGCTCAGAGGTAGAATGCCCCCGAATGCAATCCCCAGTATCACAAAAAAGAAAAAAAGTAGGGAATATATAAAGAAAGTTTTTTTAAAAAAAAAAAAAAAAAAAAAAAGGAGAGAAGACAAAGATAATGGAGGAGGGCTAGGCTGTAAACCTAGGACTTGGGAGGCTGAGACAGGAGGCTCATGGGCTTGAGACCAGCCTTAGCAATTTCATTAGACCCCTAGCAAGACTTTATCTCAAAAAATAAAATAAAAAGGTGCAGAGCTGCCCCAGTGAGTTCTGAGCTCTCCAGTGGGTCGGTCACTGCCATTCTCAGAACCTTGCCTTCCACTGGCAAAACGAGAGCTCAGATTTGTGGCTCCTGGAATGGCATCTCCCTGCACCCATCAACATTACACTTCTGATGCCTGATGCACCCATCCCTCCCACTCCAGGGAGTCATGGGAAGGGGTGGCAGGGATTGGCAACACACCATGATGAGTGTGCCGGCCTTCTGGAAAGGGGTCCAGAAGCCAAGGCTTTGAAGAGGATGCCCACATGAAGCGGGAAAGCCACTATCAGTAGCTGGCTCCACTTGATACCCAGAAAAGGGAGAGGGAAGTTGTGAAATCCCATTCCTCCAGCAACTGGCTGCGGGAAACACCATCGCTAACCATCTGATCTTGTACCCGGGAGGAGCTGGTGGTTTTCCTTCCAACACTTTCATGGCTCCTGGCTTTTCCTTCTCTGGCCATGGAAATCTGGGTTAGATTACTTTAAAACAACATGTACACAATCATTTAGGTGAACACATTCACATTTATGCTTAATTATTAGGCAGCAAAAAAAAAAAAAGGGATTGTGTGTGTTAGGGACATTGTACTCGTAATAACATTTATTCAATTCTAACACCGTGGTCTATTCATAGGTGGTCAGTCTCCACGGTTCTTGAAAAATAATTGGATCATTGTTCTCATTTATCATCCGGGCACCAAGATTTCCAGATGATAAATAACAAAATTGAAAATAGTGGTTCCCCGTTTCTAATATGGAGAGGAGAGCTGAGGCTTCGGAGTGTTCGATGAAGTGCAGATTCCTGGGCTACAGCACCAAAACGCTGAGGTGGTCGGCTGAGAGGTCCCCGGGGATATGTACTTGCAGTCATCTGCACTTGCAGGCGAATCTGCCGCTCAGGGCGAAGAGGGAGGAGCTGAACTAACTCCACCTGCCAGCTCCTATTAAATGTCTGCCTCCCCTTTTATTTGTTTGTTTGATACTGGGGACTGAACTCAGGGGCACTCTACCTCGAGCTATACTCCGAGCCTTTTTTCATTTTTAAAATTTTAAAACAAGCCTTGCTAAATGGCTGAGGCTAACCTTCAACCTGGGATCCTCCTGCCTCAGCCTCCCAAGTACACTCATGCACCACCACGCCCAGTCTTTTAGACCTTGACTCGCTTTTTCTTGACTCAGTCAAACAAATGTCCTTCCTGTCTCCCACCTCCAGATTTAGTGAACAAGGACAGCCTGATCCCCATCTGGGCACATAGTTAACCCCATCCCCCAAGGCTCAATATCACCTCTCAGGAGCCTGAGTGCCCAGCTTTCCTGTCCCGTTCTTTAGCCTTCCCATTTGTCTCATTATTTAACTGTATGGGGCTAAAATTGGTACCCTGGATGTTCCTACTTCTTACTTTACATTTATACACCTGATATTTCTTTTGAAAAATACCTTCCAGCTCCAACATGGGATTCCAGATTTGCTCCCCCACCCAGGCAAAGGTTGTAGGGGCGCCTAGGTCTTCCCACACTTCCCAGAAATAGGGACCTTTCCCTCCCAGTCCCTGATGAGCTGTCCTAGAGAAGAGACTTCCCAGGGAGGAGGGCACAGTTGTTGGAGGGGCTCTGTCTCCAGGTGGCGCCCCACCCCCACCCCGCCTTCAACTTGGATCAATTGATTCCTTTTCTCCTAAGAATTCTTGTGTTTGTCCCTTTGCTTTGATTTCCACTGTAACCACCTGTTTCTTAGGATCAAGGCTTCCTTCCTTCTGTGGCACCTAAGCCTGAGGATCAGCCATAAATACCCTCCTACTCCCCAACTCCTGAAGAAAACCACAATCCTTTAATCCTTTGGAAGTTGGAAACAGCTGGAAACAGGCTGAGGGTAAAAAGAGCAACCAGAAGGAGCCACAGATGTTGAGTACAAAGGCTCCCCAGTGGGTGGGTCCCACAGTGGGGTTCCAGGCACGTAGGCGGATGGGGGCGCTTCTCTGGACATCTGAGCTCTTGGGGCTCCTTCCACAGCCAGGGTCCTCCAGCTCCAGGGGTCATCTTCCTGGCAGTACTGCTCTCCCCTTCCCTCCCTCTTCTAGTCCTTCTTATTTCACTTTGATATTTATTTCATTTCACGCCCCCACCCCACCCAACCCCCTCGGGGGAGAAGCAAGATGGAATGTTGCTAATGGTGAATTTGCAGACTCCCCAGTACCCAGGGAACATATCCCTTCCAATTGCAGAGAAATAGACCGCTCTTCCAGTATCAGCTCTTTTTGTTGTTGTTTGAAGCCAATAAAAGGCCACGCGCCCTCCCTCCCGGGAGCCCAGGCTGAAACAGAAGCACCACAGGACCAGGACACTGGGACTGGTGACTGGGGGGACCGAAAAATGGGGCACGAGGTGACCCTGATGGCCCTCGCTGGCGCCCCGCCGGAAGCCACGGTTTTATTGATGCATCTCGCTTTTCCTTCCCCCCGGTTTCTGGTTACACAAAACTTCTCATAGTTGGTTCCTCCCTTTCACATCTCCTCCTGCGCCTGGGGGGAGGTTCATCTACCTAATTTGGGGGTTCAACACGAGCCCACAAGTGAAGCCACATCCACCCGTGGGCCACTGCAGCCACAAAGACAACGCGAGCAAGACTGTTCCCTGCAGCAGTCCCACGTGCAGCCTCCGGAGCTGCAAGCCCAGCTCCAAACCCCGGGTCCCACTCAGGACTTTGGGCAAATGATTCAAACTTTCTGTGCCCCAGTTTCCTCATCTATAAAAGTGGGTTAGTAAAAACCTCCTTATAAGGATTGCCCTGAGGATTCAGTGGGTTGATCCACTTAAGCACTTAAAACAGGGCCAGCCACGTAGTCAATATTCACTGAGTTATTTAGTGACGACTAATTCTGTTATTATTTTACCTTTGCCCAATGGATTTCTCCTCTTCTCTCTCCTCTCCTATCTTTTTTTTTTCTTTTTGTCACAATGGAGATTGAATCCAGGGGCAATCTACCACTAAGCAAAATCAAAGCCTGAAACAGTCTTGCTAAAGTATCACCAGTCTGTCCTCAAGTCTACGATCCTCCTGTCTCAGCCGTCCAAGTATTGGAATGACAAGTGTGTCCCACCACGCTGGCTTCCATCCACCTGGTTTCTTTGCTGATTTCTCAGTTCCCTGAAGATTCCCAATGGTTTAATTCAAATTGTAGGTCTTTCAGACCGTCAAAAGCAAAATGTTTCTTAATAAGTGGTAGTAAGTTGTCATTTTTCTAAACATGTATAAAAAAAAAATTTAACCCCATTTTGATCACACTAGAGAACCTAAGATGCAAATTAACTCATATGCAATTGATCAATAGGGAATGAGGTTCTTGAGAACTGGGGACCAGGAAGCTGATCTTTGTCTAGGCGAAGGGTGCTATCTTCACAGCAATGGAATTATGACCTTCATCAGCCAGGGAAAGAGAAAACTGAGCTGGATGATCACACTGGCCCCTATAAAGTGTACTTTAAGAAAATAAACTCTCTGGTCTTTGGGGCACCCTCCCCAGGGAAGTGGAGCCCTGCCTGGGTGGCTTTTGCCTTGCGGCTAATAGCATGCTTCTGGCTCTCGACTTCTTAGCAGCCAGAACCAGGCCACCACCAGCTCTGCTCTCCAGCGAAGGTTGCCAGCATCACCACTCCATCGTTCCACTGTGGCATTTTTGAGCAGCTCTGAGATCCCTAACTGGGCTCCTGAGGTTATTGTTCCAGGAAGCAATTTTTGTTTTCATACTGCTCTGGTTACACAAGTGGCATCATTTTGAGTGGCCTGCTCCAACCTTATTTTTTCCTAAACTCAGTTATTAAAGTAACTGTGTATGTGTGTGTGAACATGTGTGCATTTTTGTGCTTTTTTACAGAGCACAGTTTCACAAGAAAATACATATCAAGTTAGACCAGAAACACCTGTATTATTAACATTACTTCAAAGACATATTTTAATGCATCTACATTGTCTTCATGATTGTTCAATCTTGAAATTACCCAAAACCAAAAAACTTAGGTCTTCTTTTGTTGGGAAATGAGAGTGAGTATCCTGATAGTCTTTCACGCTAGGTAGCATTGATCCAGGGCTGATGAGTTGTGAAGAGCAACTGAAGATACCATTTAGACTTCAGTTTCTGAGCTGTGTGTTTATGTTGGTCACCTCTCCATCACTATCATAAGTACCTAAGACAATCAACTTATACAGAGAAGAGGGTTATTTTGGCTCACAGTTTTGGAGATTTCAGTCCACGTGACCTTGTTGCCTTTGGGGCCATGGTGAGGAAATACCTTATGACAGGTAGTGTATGGTAGAGCAAAGCTGCTCGTATCATGGCCAGAAAGCACAGGAGACAGAGCAGAAGAGAGCAGGTTCCACTATCTCCTTCATGGGCATGCCCCCAATGACCTAAAACCTCTTACTAGGCCCTCCCTTTTAAAGGGCCCACCACCTCCCGATAGCGGCATGCTAGGGACCAAACCATTAACACATGACCCTTTGGGGACATATAGGACCTAAAGTATAGCGATATTTATATGTTTTACAACACCATTCTATTTTTATAACTTATATACTCACTCTTGTAGTCTCTCTCAGGCTAATTTTATTAAACCCTGTTTCGTAGTGGCTGTTTTGTTTTCAGTGTTACCAATATGATCCATCAAGTTAAGATAGAATAATTTACATTACTTTAAAAAGAAGTTGATAAAAGAAGACATACCATAATATGAATTTGGAGAGATCACTTGGATGTTTGTTTGTTTAAATATTTCACATGTAAGGCCTCTGTTACCTTGTCATGTGATGCCAAGGTCATTCGCCTTGTCCTTTGCCCCAAATTATGACATTCAATAAAAAAAAAAAAAAAAAAACTAAGTTGGCATTCATATAGTCTATACCACTTGCTATGAAATACATACAGATCAAATCCTTGTTGTAGCATTTGTTATACACTTACCATTTTCTTTATAAGCATTAAGAATCATAATAGTATCTAAAAATTAGTAGCCAGTGTTCTTTAAGTGTGTTCTATGTGCCAAGGACTTTTCTAAGCATTTTAGTGGTGTTAACTCTTTCATCCTCAAATCACCCCTAGACAGTAAATGCTTGTATTACCCCCCATTTTTCAGGAAAGGAAACTGAGGTGCATGGGAACTAATGCGGCTAAGGCTCCAGAGCTAGGGCATTGTGACGCCCACATCAAAAGCCAGGCATTTTAGCCGGGCGTGGTGGCGCACGCTTGTAATCCCAGTACTTGGGAGGCTGAGACGGGAGGATCCGGGTTTGCAGCCAACCTCAGCTACTTAGTGAGGGCCTCTGCAACTTAGTGAGACCCTGTTTCAAAATAAAAAAAAAGAATTAAAAATAGGGCTGGAGCCGGGCGTGGTGGCGCACGCTTGTAATCCCAGCATTCGGGAGGCTGAGACCAGAGGATCCAGGTTCGTGGCCAGCCTCAGCTACCTAGTGAGGCACTCCACAACTTAGTGAGACTCGGTTTCAAAATAAAGAATAAAAAATAGGGCTGGGGGTATAGCTTGAAGGTAGAATGCCCCTGAGTTCAATCCCTAGTACCGCAAAAAAAAAAATAGGGCTGGGAGTGTAGCTTGGAGGTAGAATGCCCCAGGGTTCAGCTCCTAGTACCTCAAAAAAAAAAAAAAAAAAAAAAAAAAAAAAAAAAAAAAAAAAAAAAAAAAAAAGCCAGGCATTTTGACTCGAGCCTGTGGGATAAATACCTAGCCTCTCACCACCACCATGCTGCTCTAAGAAGAACAGAAGAATCGTAACCATTACATAATGTAAGAAACTGAGGCTTGGAAGTGGTACTTTGTCTAAAGTTATAGATGTTAGTGATAGAACAGGGACTCGAACTAAAAACATAAGCACCCTACCATTTGCGTCACTCATGAATTTGTATACTTCTCTGTCCTCATAGATTCCTAAAACCCTATTAGATCTTCTTGTCTTTCAAATATTTTTGAAGCTTTAGGTGGAGAAACCGCAATCATTTCTGTTTATGACTGTTGGATTTGCATATTTATCATTTATTTTTAAAGAGTATGTAGAAATAAGCATATTTGGTTTACATAAGGCATCCATTTAAAAGAATTCTTAAACAAGTTCTCAGCCGGGTGTAGTAATGCATGCCTATAATTCTAGTACTTGGGAGGCTGAGACAGGAGAATCACAGGTTTGAGGACAGCCTCAGCAAGTAGCATGACTTTCAGCAACCTAACAAGACCCTGTTTCAAAACAAAAAATAAATCCAGGAGTGGTGACATAAGCCTGTAATCCCAGTACTTGGGAGGCTGAGACAGGAGGATCGCAGGTTTGAGGGCAGCCTCGGCAAGTAGTGAGATTCTCATCAACCTGACAAGACCCTGTTTTAAGACAAAAAATAAATTAGGGCTGTAGCTCAGAACTAGAATGTCCTCAGGTTCAATCCCCAGTAAAACACACACACACACACACACACACACACACACACACACACACATACACACACACAAACACACACACAATAAATAAATAAATAAATTAATTAATTATTTCAAATATATAAATGACTTTTTTGGTTCCTATTTGAAAATTCTCCTGCATGAACTCGGCAGAAGACTGGCCATTCCTGATAGCTTTGAGATTCTTCCCAATTTCTCTTTAAAATTCCCTGGGAAGATAAACTAAAAACTAGAACTAAATAAAAAATGGAAACTAAAGCTAAGAAGATCGTATGCAAAAGATCAGCCTGATTCTCCACCCCCTGTATCATTCAAGGGCTTGTACAGAGGAGCACATTTTTTAAATTAAAAGTCTCCACTCCCTGTGCAAACCCGAACAGAACCAATGCTCCCGACAGAGACCCAACCCGCTTCTGACTCATGTGTTCTGTTACTCTGATCCACCAGGCTAGCATTAACCAGAAAAACAGATATATTCCCCAACTGCTGAACCAGGAAGAGCCAGATCCCTGTCTTCCACCCACTAGTCAGCATCGCTTTTTTTTTTTCTCCAGTCTCTTCAGTTGTTTCTCTCTGTCCAGAGCGTAGAAGGTGGGGTGGAAGGAAGGAGGGGGAGGCAGTATTGGAGAAACCGTCCAGCAGCTCCCACTGGAAGAAGCCATTTGCAGACAAGGGGACATCTTGTTCTCAGAAGAAAAGGGGACCAGACCCAATCCTCCAGTCCAAGAGATCTACCCTAGACAGATGGCAGACGGGCATGTGTTGAACCGGATCCCGCACATCAGTCTTAACGGGCAACCTGCGTAGAGAGGGCCGACATTCAGACCTGTCCCAAGCCAGAGCCTCCATTCTCCAGATCTGTGAGCTGAGCCTTTCTCCAGAGTCAGCAGGAGCTGCCTCGCTGGAAAGAGCAGGGACGATTACGTCCCTCCTCCAGTGGTGACATTCAGCCGTGACAGGCGCTGTGCATGAGGCCCGACCCGTTGCTTCAAGGTTGGACGAGGCTGTGGGCTGTTTGCACCCTCGAGCTCCATGGGCTCGAGCTGAGGCCAGGCTTCAGCCAAACCACACGTCCGGCCAGCCTCTTCCTTGGCCCTGCTCTGAATCTCTCCGTCCCTTACAGGTTTTAAGGTGCAAACACTGTCTCACTAAATCCCAGCCCAAGAACCTCCATCTCAGGATACCAACCTCAGATAATATACTCCACTAATACCCATTCTAGGTACATTTGGCATCTTGTAAATAAAGGTAATACCAACCTCAGATAATATACTACACTAATACCCATTCTAGATACATTTGGTTTCTTTGTAAAGAAAAGTAATGTGAATACCTTTATATACAGAGTTGTTCTTGTTTTAGAATTTTTAAATTAAACTGCAAAAAATGCAGAGCCAGGATATCTTGTGGTTCGTGGAATGCACTGCCAAGTCATTTTTCTACAGGGATTGTCCCAACTGCATTGCTTCCAGCAATGTTTCCAAACTCAAGCTACAAGCAACAGCCGGCCCGAGAAATCATCATTCACCCAAACGAATCAGGGTTATGTTATTTCTTCTTTCATTTGTATGTCTTGGATGGCTAATAAGGTAGAACATTTCCCCAGATTTGTCTACTAATTGCTCATCATTCTTACGTGGATTTCCAATCTCAGAAGAACATTCCACGCCAGGTTTCCAGAAGTTTCAACACCGTGAGATTAATCTCAGTGTGTGAGGGCTTTTTAGTTCCACAGGAGACCATTCCAAGTTGAAAAACTGGGCAGAGTCCTTGGGACTGTTTTTCCTGTGTAAAAAGGTTAAAGTGAAGCAGATGTGAGGCTGGCCTCTTGTCTCTTTTCTCATACTGGATTCTTGTCAGGGGATGTTAACTCTTGCGCATACCTGCACAAGAAGGCTGGAGCAGTAAGTTAATAGTCATTCAACTTACTTTTCACATCCTTTTATTATTTTTTTTTTTATTTTTTAATTTTTTTTTGCGGTACTGGGGATTGAACCCAGGGGCATTCTACCTCCGAGCTACACCCCCAGCCCTATTTTTTTATTCTTTATTTTGAAACCGAGTCTCACTAAGTTGCGGAGGGCCTCACTAGGTAGCTGAGGGTGACCTCGAACCCGGATCCTCCGGTCTCAGCCTCCCGAATGCTGGGATTACAAGCGTGCGCCACCACGCCCGGCTTCACATCCTTTTATTAATAAGAACGAATATACTAAAGGAACAGCCTAAGCATGATTGTGATAAAATGACCTCCCTGGCTCTCCTCCGCCGGCCTCCTGGCAAACGCCCCTTGTCTGCCATCTCCTTCTTCCTCCTTGTCCAGTGCTCTGAAGAGAGGTGCTCCCCCACGTCTACCATCTGGTCTTTTGTTGTTTCCCTTCTACATGCTCCTGTGGTGGTGTTTTTAAAGTGTGAGATTAAACTACCCAGAGTGATTTTTTTTTTCCCAGATCTTTCCATTTTCCTCAGGAGTGTGAAATCCCTCACGGTTCCCCACAAATTTGTTAGCGTTCTCCCCCTGAGGGAGGATTCTCACATGGAGGACATATTGGGCTCCCCTCAGTAAGCAATGTTCAGTGCCACAGAGATAAAATGAAGTCTTCGTAATTCCCAGCCCACCAGCTGACCACACTGGCCTACCGGGTCAAGAGAAACATTTCCAACATCTGGAGATATAAAGCAGAAGTTGTTAGACAGATTCAGCCCTAGGGTGTGTATTTCCAAGTTGTGTTAAGACTTTAAGTCACTTGCCAATGTCTAAAATCGAGAGATTTCATATCCAACTTCTGAAGTCTCTTTTATAAAGATCCGGCACTATTAGCCCCCATTCTAATATTAGCTACTGGACCCTCTTTAAATGAATCAAGCACCCTCTAGTTTGTCACTGTCCCTTGTCCTCCCCATTGCCACCCGTTAGCCTCTTTTTGATACCCATCCTTGCCCTCTCCCTCCCTTCCTGTGCATACTCTTTCCTCAGCTGAGAGTCTTCCCCTCCATCCTTCCCTCACTTCACCCTGAGCATGGTAGAACCTGTTCCATTTAGAATCCTCTTTAGTGTCACCTTTTCTCCTGACTGCCACTGTAACTGCTACCAAGCGAATCATGGGTGCCTCTGTACTAATTCTCAGTGATATGTGAACCTACATGTGTCTGTCTCTAGACCCTGGACCCGGTGAATATCAGGAGACAGGCGTGCAGCACACAGTCTGTGAGGGGCTTCGCGTAGAAAATCAAATTAAAACATGCTCCTGGGCAGCCCGGAGTGCACGGCTTGTGGAAAATTCTAGGCTAACAGGTTTCACGAGCACTATGGGAGCACAGAGGGAAGCCGGCCACGTAGAAACCAGGCTTCCTGGAATAAGTGACTCACTCGTTCTGAGATACGAAGGCTGAGGCGGAGTTAGCTTAGATAACAGTTGAGGAGAAGTGCATTTCAGGGAAGGGGCAGCGCTGGGAACACACCGGAGCTCGCAGTGTGCGCCGGGAATGGTGATCCGCTGGCTCTGCCTCTGAGGAGGGTCCCTCACCTGAAGCAGCAAAACGAAGGAGCTGGGAGTCATTTTAACCTGCTCTGTTCCTTCAGAACTTTGGTTTCCTTGGATTTCAGTTGAAATTGTAGAATAAAATATTGCAACTAAAATGAATTCTATTTTAAAAGAAAGATTGAACTTTTACCTGGAGACACTCTTTTTAGTTGTACGGCTTTGTGTGCATAGGGAGCTGACTGCTGGGCTTTCTCTGGAAGCCAGAGTTTAGAAAGAAGCGTGGAAGAAAAAACACAATATAGACCATTTCTTTACATCAATCCCAACTTGCTTCTTTGTTTTTGTTTTTGTGTTTTTTCTTCTTTCGGTACTAGGGATTGAACTCAGGGGCATTCCTCCTCTGAGCTATAACCCCAGCCCTATTTTTTATTCTTTATTTGAAAACAGGGTCTCACTAAGTTGAGGAGTGCCTCACTAGGCAGCTAAGGCTGGCCGCGAACCCGGATCCTTCAACCTCAGCCTCCCAAATGCTGGGATTACAAGTGTGTGCCACCACACCCGGCTCTGCTTCTTTGTTTTGATAGTCAGAAACTTTAAAAAATTAAAGAAAAGGTTTTCATAAATATAACCAATGAAAACTGGATAAGAACATGCAAGACTTGCTCACTTATCTTGGGCAAAATAAGAGCCAATTTTATCCAGAAATGTCCCAAATTAGTTTCTGGAAGCTTCAAGTTAAGTCTGATTCCCCACATCTCTTCTTGGAGATTGTTAGGAAAATATAAAATGTTAAGTAAGGATTTCCTCCCAAACTTCCCAGTGGAAGTTTCTGCCATAGTGTCAGGAAATTATTTCCTGAATTCATCATGCAGGCAGATTAGATGATATTTTCATTTTTCCTTTGAAAACACTTTCGAGAATTAAGACAGGAAGAGAAGAGACCAGTTTTAACAGTAGTTTGCTCTTTTGTAGCCGTATTTGAGTTATAACTGTCTGAAACATACTTAATATACACGAATATTAGTGTTTGTTTCTTAAAAATTCAGATTCCATATTTAAATTCCAAATGTAATATACCAACTATGCCAAATACCAGTGAAAGATATTAATTTTGAAAGTCCGAGATAATTTGGTAGTTTCCTTAATATCCTGAAAATGAGACCCCTACGTTCTTCAGTCAAATATCTTTTCTTTGGAAAACTAACAGACTTTACAATAGAACAGAGAACTTTATCAAGAACTTTCAAATTTTCACAAAGAAAGGCATACATTCACCAGGCATGGTGGCACACCCCTGTGATCCTGGTACTTGGGAAGCTGAGACAGGAGAACCGCAGTTCCAGACCAACCTCAGCAACTTAGGGAGACACCCAGCAACCTGGGAGACCCTGTTTCAAAATAAAAAATAAAAAGGGCTGGGGGGTATCGCTTGGAGGTAGAATGCCTCTGGGTTTAATCCCCAGTACCACATGCAAGGGAAAAAAAAAAGGCATATACTCTAAGACTTGCTATGGGATTGACTACCTTGATAATTGTATGAACAATTCTCATCAATTGCTGGGCAAGATTTTGGATGCTTAGCAGTGAATAACTGATCTTTTTGTTTCTGCCAAATTCCTCACTGTGAATTCCATGTTGTTGGAACACTGTTAAATGCTTGTTCTTATCGGTGGTTTTTAGCTCATTTGTTCAGAAGAATTTTGAAAGGACTTCAAAGATACTATTAGGTTTAGTTGTAGCCCCAAAGCCTTGAGACACAGCTGCTCTTCCTCCACTGCATATTTAACCACTAGTCATGCAGAGACACCTGGGGTAGCACCAAGTTCGGAGGAGTGATCACAAGATGCAAAACCACTAGAATGAAAAGACAGTGGTTTGATCTTTTGCAAAACTCCAAGTGCAATAACATCAGACAAGATATTTTCATGCCTGACTGTAGAATCCAAGAAAGAACAATTCTGGAATGGCTTCTAAATATCCTTTCAGATAAATTTTTGGCAGCACCCAGAATGTAAAGTTAGCTAAGAATTTCTCCAAAGTTGTAAAGTTTTGTCCTCCAGTGGTTAAAGGGTTTCTGGGTGTGGCCCAGCTGTAGAGTACTTGCCGAGCATGCAAGTGGGGCCCTTACTTCAATCCCCAGCACTGCAATAAACAAACACATTCGTAAACAAACAAATATAAATTTTAAAATAAAAGAGCTACATCTTTTCAGCTACTGCAGTTTTATGTTAATATGTCCCTATATTATTTTAAGTTGTGTACTACAAAGAATTGCACTCTGGAATAATGAAATCTACCTACATAAAGATAAAGAATATGTGAATTTGATTTAAATGTCATGGAAGCTGAAATGGCTGTATGGTTCCTTTGATTAGTGAGGCTTTTTTGCTGTTGTTGGTTTCTGTTTTTGTTTCTTAGGAATAAGACACACTAAGGAAGCTGAACCCACTTTGGTTACAATATACCTGGATCCAACTTTGATACATAAGGGAGGTTCATCAAAGTTGTGTTTCAGCTCCCATCTGCAGCTGCTGTGTCAGTCAGCTTTCCATTGCTGTGATGAAATACCCAAGATAGCTTATCAGGAGAAAAGGTTTACTTTGGCTCATGATTTCAGAGGTTCCAGTCCATGGTGGCTTGGCCTCATTGCCTTTGGGTCTGTGGTGAGCAGCACATCATGGCAGGAGCATACTGCAGAGGAAGCTCATAGTGTATGGGAGAGAGAGAGAGAGAGAGAGAGAGAGAGAGAGAGAGAGAGAGAGAGAGAGAGAGATTCCAGAGTCCCAATATCCACACCCCCAATGACCTACCTTCCTCCAGTTAGACCCCCCCCTCTTAAAGTTTCCACCAACTCAAATAGTTCCATGGGCTGAGGATCAAGCCTTCAACACATGGGCCTTTGGTGGACATTTCAGATCCAAAGCAGTTGCTTTATAGAAAAAAAAAATGCAGTGAGAGCACTTTTGAAGAATACCAAGCTGGTTTGGAAGAGCTATGAGCATGCTGATAGCAGTTGGTCCATGACTGCCTAGCTTCCCCTTAAACCTAAGCCCAACAAGCACAGAACTTGTTCATTTTCTGTGTACATACACTTACTTATGTGGCCAATTTAAAGCATGCCACATTTTCATAGAAATTTAGACAAGGTATAAAATTTTTATGATTCTCTGATTTCTTAGTTACTGTTGAGCTAAAATCCGTTGTCAAACAATACCAAGATATAGAAAGAAGAAAGAATCATTTCCCCAATCTCCCTACAAAGTCACCCATCTGATGTGAATCAAGTTATCTAACTACCTATACTTTGTGCATCTATGAAGATATATATTCCTATCTATATTAACATATACACAAACATGTAGTGTTTTCAACTTATAAAATAGTATCATATTGCATTTTCCTGCAATTTGCTTGATCACTTACCAATTTCTCCTGGATAATCCACTTGGTCCATACACAGAGATCTAACTCATTTTCATTTTAAAGAACATTGTAAACCTACATTATGACTCAATTTGTATTAACATGTATTGAAACAGAGAAGGAATTTTTTGATCATACTATACCTTCATCACATCAGATAAGAGCTACCTTATCCCTGCCAATGGCATGTCCAAATGACCTATTAGACCCCATCTCCTAAAAGCTCCATCATCTCTTAATACAACACCCTGGGAGCCAAGTTTCCAACACATGGAACCTTGGAGAACAAACTACATTCAAATCACAACATTTTGCAATACTTGCAGATGTGAAGTGTGCTTCCTTTCCCTATTTGAGCTGGCCATGTGACTTGTTTTCAATACAAAATAAGTTAATCCAAGCAGAAGTTTCAAATTTAGTTGTATGATTACACTTAGCCTCTTGAACTCCTGCTCTATGGCATGAAAATGTCCAGTTAGGGGCCGGGCCGCTCCTTCAGCCTGGATCCAAGAATGAGAGCACTTGTGAGGCAGACTTGTAGCCAACCTAGATCTTGGAGCAGAGAGGTAGCAAACTGTCAAGGACAGTAAACAGTTTCATATTTTCACTTACTTTTAAGCTAATGTGTTAACCTGCTTGTTTCATGGATGTTGACAGAAGACACTTGGGTTAGAAACAAAAGACTTTATTGCAGCAAAAGCAGTACCCAGAATGCCAGCATGTTTGGTTCGGCTTCCTGAGTCTCCATTCCTGCAGTGCTGATGTGAACCCACTGAACATTATTTCATACGAGCAAGCAGTGAACAAATCTCTTCTTTGCCTGAGAGGAAGAAATTACCTCCTATGTGAAGGCTGCTCACTGTAAACACCACCCTGGATAAACGATGGGTATTGGAAAGGTCAGGCTCTTGCATGTTTAGCAAACCCAGCAAGATGTGTAGGAGCATGAGGTCCAGGTGGGAGTGCTCTCCAACACCAGACCTTTGCTCTTCTGTCATGTGAACAAGCCACTGTGACATTAGAGTTGCTTGGTTACACAAGAAAGTTGTAGCTAGTGTAGAGAAGATCCATTGGTATTTGTATATTTATCTTATATCTTGCCACCTTACCTAATTCCCTTATTTTAAGAAAAGGTTCAACATAGTTTCTCTGGTTTTCTAGGTACAATAACATCTGCAAATAGTGTAAATTCTTTATTGCTTTCCACTGTTTATATTACTTTTGATTCTTTTTGTCTTCTGTATTAGCCTAAATCTCTGAAATAATATTGAATAATATGATACTAAGTGTGCATTTATGAAATTATATTATCTTAGTTCCAAACCCTTCCTTTTGATATTATGCTTGTGATACCTGGTCTTGAACTCTGCAAATCACATTTTTGCTTTCCGATCAAACTCTGCTGAGAGAGGTGCATCAAGGAGCTTCGAAGCTGGATGATTACTTACAGACATGGAAATAAGAAATACATATAGTTTGTAGAGTAAATGACAGTCACGAGGATCTATTTCTGAGAGCTAAAATCACAACTTGAGGAAATGTTTTTCTTTGGAATTGGGTTTATTAAGACTTACAAATTTTCTCATTCACGTCAATTATGTGATATGTGAAAATACGAGGAAGTTGGTAGTTTGAAATCCTACACAATTGCTTTAAAGAATGGGTTTGTTCAGATTTTTTTTTACCAGCCCTCTGGAATGGCAACCAAAGGATGAAAACATAAAATATATATTTATTGTTAACATAGTCCCTGTGTTGTGTGGCTTAAGACATGTTCAGTTTTCAGTAGTTTTTAATTTTTTAACTTTTTGTTTGTAGGTTGGTTTTTTTGTTGTTGTTGTTTGATTGTTTTTAAAAAATGTTGATGCAATTTTCACCACAAATAAAATAAGTGTAGACCAAAAGAAGAAAATTGTGTAAAGCAAATGTTAATGGAAAATGGCTTAGGACACATTCCTGGTTTTAAAATAGAATTTGACACTGTAAGTTGTAAAGTTTGTTGTTATTCATTCATTTTTGTTTTTTAAATCAAAATCAATGAAATCTGGAGCTAGTCCCAAATGTAAAAAGATGGTACAAAAAAGAAAAACAGAATAATGGAGAAACTTCAGCAAACATTTAGTTCCACAGCCACATCTTTTCTGTTTTGAAAATAAGTCTTTGCAGGTGTGTTTCCTATCTTGATTTCTTGCTCAGCAATGTTTATCATGTTCTGAATTTACCAGCAATTGGTGTGTGCTGAAGGCTCATTTATTTCTTGCAAAATGTTGCTAACTCATTCCTGTGCTCCTAAATTTAAAACAGCTGCTACCCCTGGTAGGAACTAAATCTTCACAGACCGAATTCCAGCCTCCATATGCCTGTATTACGCTATTGGTAATAACAATCTCTGTCCATCAAGGTGACAAGGGGACAATGTGTGTGCTTCAATGCACACGTTTCCTCCGTTTATATTAATAAAAGCTCATGATTAAATTAAAAACACACACCGAGTGTTAGTGTCATTTGAAGCACTATAATTTAGTTTTGCTTGAAGTACCACAGCTTCCAATGTTGTTCCCTTGCTATGAATTTATATTTTTACATTTTATCTTTGAATTAGAGTAACTCGTTTACTGAGAGAAAGTAGCAGAGGGGTCCAAATTAAATGTTCCAAAGAAGAGCAAATTTGGAAACAGAAACATCGCTTACTTTTTTTTTTTTTTTGGTGGTGGTGGTGGTGGTACTGGGGATTGAACCGAAGGGTGTTCTGCCTCTAAGCTACACCCCCAACCTCAGACCTATTTTAATTTTTGTTTGAAACAGGGTTTCACTAAGTTGCTAAGGGTGGCCTTGAACTTGCCATCTTCCTGTGTCAGACTCCCAAATACTGGGACTACAGGCATGCACCACTGTACCCACCTGTGAAACATTTCTTAATTTTAAATTGGATTGTAATTTTATTTTCAGATTTTATTTTCATGATTTAGAATCTATAATCTTCTCAACATTTATTTGTAAGGAAGGCAACAATTTCACCTTTTTCAGTGCATGCTTTGCTGTCTGAGATATATGAAAAAACAAATTCTGATGTAATCAGTACTCCTTGGATTTTCAAACACACAATGCTTGTATCATTTTTACCTTGTTTTTGCAGTTATGTAACCAAAAAGAAATGATTTTGTTTTCTTTCCTTTAGACTTTCCTGCAGAACAACTGTTCAATTTCCATAAAGACAGATTCATCTATTTGGGAAAAGCTACATTATTTTCATGCATAAGATAAATTACTGAAAAGGACAGTGAAGAGTGTAAAAGATGCTTCATATTCCACCAGACTGAAATCCAAGTCCTACTTCTCCATGATGAATCCTCAGTTCCCTGCAAGGCAAGATCACATCCTGGTAAGAACTTTATCTTTGAAGAAAAAAAAAATAGAATTTCTCCAGGGAATCCTAGAATCATAATTCATAAAATCAACTATATCAGTAAACACAGCATATCAGTAAGAATAGTCATCTAAGTCTTTGAAAACTGGTATCGACAGTACTGATGTTAAATTGTAACATTCTATAAGAATATAAATATGTAAAAGTGAAAAGTAATTGTTCAATTATTAAGAATATTTTGTTCTGATGAATAAAATTAAAATTTCCAGTAATCCTTAATTAATACATTTAGAATCCCCTCCTTGGTGATGAGAATTAACTTTGCAGTTTAATTTGACATTTTACAGTGTGAAAAAGAAAGATAAAAAATAAGCCTCTTGGGAATGGGAAGAAATTTTCCAGTCTCTTACCAGCCAATCCAATTTAATCAGGTCTCCCTCCTCCTCCTTCTCTCTGCCTCCTCCTTTCCTTGTCTCTTCCTTCTTCCTTCCTCTACTCCTCCTTTCTCTCTTCCTCCTCCTCCTGCTTCCTGAAATCATTAGTGTTTCCAACCTGACCTTTTCCCATTCTCCTCTCCCCCTTTTATAAGCAGAACTAGCTTTGAAGATTCAGGGTTTGAAATGTGCCTGGATTTGTTGCGGGTCAACATGGTAATCCAGAATTAAAAAATGGTAGTCCAGAGTTAAAAAATGATTTAAAAAATACAGACCCTGTTAAAAAAAGATAGACAGTATTCTAGCTATAAGAGGGAGGAACCAAATGCGGCATAAATTTCCAAATTTTAACAGTGCCCAGTTTATGTTGGTGTCTATTCATTCTCCAAAAATGTACTGAGAATCTACAGTGCATTAAAGATCTCAGCCTAGAGGAACTCCTGATTTAGTAGGGGTTCAGGTAGGCAAACACAAATGTTTCACTGTTAGATAGTAAATTCTTAAGAGTTACACAGACCTATGGGGAAACAAGGCCGACTCCAGAGAGGAAGAAACATCTGATTCATGAGCTTTAAGAAAGAACGGAAGGCTAAGCAGGAAGTGGGGAGTTTATCCCTCGCAGGGAGAAGGTCATGTGCACAGAAATGGGCCTGGGACTGGGGAATAGAGATATGTGAGGTTGTCTTAAGCAGTCGGCAGGGACAGAAGACGCTGAGGAGAGAGGCGTGGATCAAGCCAGCCTTTCTGCGCCAGAGGAAGGAGTTAATTCTTTAGTCCGCTGGCTGGGATTTTAAGCAGATAGATGACATAATCAGCTTTGAGATTATGTCAAGTCAAATTCCCTAAGAAACAGTCTTTAAAACTCTGAGATGAGCATATGGGGGATAACTTTGGAGGGAAGGGAAGCAGGAAGGGAGGAAGTGTAGGCTGTTATAAAGTTGTACCAGAGACTGCCCCGATCCCGTGGCGAGTTCTAGAGCTGGAGCCGCTGTCCAGAGTTGCCCTACTTGAGATCAGGTGGCCAAACCTTCCGATCAACATCGAGAAGTCACTGGATGTGAAGGGTGATCTTGGACACGGCAGAGTCCTGCAGGTGAGGGCGTGCTGGAAGAGTCACAGCTATGAACCACCACGAACCAACCCCTCCAGCAGCCAAAACATCTCTCAGCCTGTCCAGGCTCTGAGCAATGCATCGTAGATTCCACTACGGGGATTTATGCTTTTAAATATTTTGTTGATTTTTAAATTTTAATTAATTTAAAAAATGTTTTAGCTTAAACCTGGTCACAGTGAGAGAGATGGTCTCAAATGAGGAAAAACTGGCTAGCAAGAGATCACATGGCATTTTGTAAAAATGCATGCCAGATGCCTGGGAGACTGAGACAGGGGGATGGCAGGTTTGAGGCCATCCTCGGCAACTTAGCAAGACTCTCAGCAACTTAGCAAAACTCTGTTTCAAAATAAAAAATAAAAAGGGCTGGAGGTGTAGCTCAGAGGCAGAATGCTCCTGAGTTCAATCTGCAGTACCCCAAATAAAACAAAACAACAACAGCAAAACTGGTATGCCAGAGATGACAATGTGACACCCACTTTGGATAAAGAAAATGTGGTCTATACACACAATGGAATTTTACTCAGCCACAAGGAACAAAATTATGTCATTTGCAGGCAAGTGGATAGAACTAGGGAATATTATGATAAATGAGACCAGCCAGCTGCAGAAAGTCAAGAATCGCATGTTTTCTCTCCTATGTGGAAGCTAGGGAGAAAACAGGAAACAAGCAAACAAACAAAAGAGAATTCAGATAAATGAGGAGAGAAACCAATAGAATAGTTGGAGAGGATTGAGGAGAGAGGCAGGGAGAAAAGGAGGAGAGAGGGAGGAAACGGTTCAAGCAACCTTAGGTCTCTCACTAACATGTGTGGGAGGAATGCAGAAGGAAATACTTGGAATCTCACTATGATGCAGAATTACAGTGCACCAACAGAGGGAGAGAAAAAGTACCTGGAGATTCAGTGTGGGAAAGGTTGCCGGCAACCACAGAGAAAAGATGGTCTTTTCACGAACGGCGCTGGAATAATGGACTATCACTGTATCTAGCCTCCGTTCTCGCATATACAGACATTTAGCTCATTATACAAACATCTAACTCAAAATGGATTGTTAGAAAAGGCAATGCTCAAAACAAGGGCAACTTGAATAAACCCCGTGGCTCCGTTTGCTTTTAGTTACTTGCTTTTATTTGGCTTTTTAAAAAATTACTAGTGTTGGAGGTCACGCAGATGAGCCGTATATTATTAGTCTCCCACTAGCTGTGAATAACACCTCTGACATGTGGGTTATGATGACAATGGTTGCCTAGGTTACTTTTCAGGGACTCAAAGGCCACTTTTGTTGAAACCACTGGCTCCTCGTATGGGCCCGTGCAAAAGTCTGCTGGGCGATCTTTTGACATCAGGAGGCCAAAGCTCCGTCTTTGGGTCATGCTAACATGATCATCTTCTGAATGTGTGTCCTAGAAAGAGCCATGAAATCTGATTTTGCATGTATAGACTAATGATTACTTCACCTCCAATAACCTAGCCTCACACTTTAAATTGCCCTGCTTCTTCATCCCATAAGCAGCACCCCCAAGCCCTGTGATTGAGGAGGCAGATTTGGGACCTGGGTCCCGCATCTCCACACTTTGCCACCTTGCTAATAAACTCTTTTGCAAAATTTGTTGTTGCAGTGATTGGCATATGGTGTGGTAGGTAAAAACCAGACCTGGTTCAACAACAAAACTATTAAACTTCTAAAAGAAATCAAGAGAGAAAAATCTTTTTGAACTTGGGTTAGCCCATGCTTTCTCAGATGGGACACTGGAAAATAAACAGCATAAGGGATGAAAGATTGAGAAAATCTCAATATTGATGAGAATCTAGAGGAACTAGAACTCCATACGTTAAGGATGGGAGTGCAAACTTACACAACCTCTTTGTAAAACAATTTCTCAGTTCCTTATAAGGTTAAGGACATCCTAACTGGGAAACCCAGCCTCAGTCCAAGGTATTTTCCCATGAGAAGTAAAGCTTAGAGATGTGATCCCAAGTTTACAGCAGCTTCATATATAATGGACAGAAACTGAAAATAGTTCAGATGTCTCGACAGGTGAATAGATAACTGGATTGTGATATATTCATAACATTTGCTGCTACTCGGCAATAAAAAAGATTTGAGCTATAGATGCAATATCTCCAAAATATTGTGCTAAAAATGCCAGACATAAAAGACTGGATGATTATGTGAATCTATTTCTGTGAAGGCAAAATAATCAGTGGTTCCAGTAATGGAAAAGGCGAGCAGGGGATTCACCACAAAGAATTCCAAGGGACTTTTTGGTTGATGGAAATAGTCTGCATCATAACTGTATGATGGGGATATGGCTATATATGGGCTAAAACACATCAAATTATATGACAATAAAATGACAAGCATGAGCCGGGCGTGGTGGCGCACGCTTGTAATCCCAGCATTCGGGAGGCTGAGACTAGAGGATCTGGGTTCGCAGCCAGCCTCAGCTACCTATCGAGGCACTCCACAACTTAGTGAGACCTGTTTCAAAATAAAAAAAATAAAAAGTAGGGCTGGGGGTATAGCTTGGAGGTAGAATGCCCCTGAGTTCAATCCCCATTACCGCAAAAAAAAAAAAAAAAAAAAAAAAAAAAAAAAAAAAAAAAAAAAAAAAGAATGAGAGCCCTTAATATAGAAAAGAAGAATTCAAAGTTACTTAGGGGCCGGGCATGGTGGCGCACACGTGTAATCCCAGCATTCGGGAGGCTGAAACCAGAGGATCCGGGATCGTGGCCAGCCTCAGCTACCTTAGCGAGACCTGGTTTCAAAATAAAGAATAAAAAATAGGGCTGGGGGTATAGCTCGGAGGTAGAATGCCCCTGAGTTCAATCTTCAGTACCGCAAAAAAAAAAAAAGAAAAAAAAGAAAAAAAAAAAAAAACCACCACCACCACCAACAACAAAAAAAACACAAAGTTACTTAGGATGACATGGGCATATGTTTACCTGGGTTGTTTATTTGTGTGTGTGTATGCAAATGTAGTAAGTGCCCACTTAGTTGGAGAGATATGGCAGGAATGAAAATTTTAAAGTAAAAAAACCTTACTTGGCTTTATAAATGAAAATATATAAGTAGGAATGGCACTTTTCTCAACCATAAGTCTAATGGAAACCCCTTACACTTCATCCCTTCCCCAGCCCCATGAAGAGTCAGAAAGGCAAACATTTAGTGGGTCACTTTTGAGATTTGGAGACATTATTACCCTTGCACCAAAGCCCCCAGATAGTGACGGAGCCAACACAGTTCAGCGCTGCGGGTTAGTTCTGTTACTACCCGGGGACTCTCCCCCAGGACTTTGCGGTTCTGCTGTGCTGTCATTCAAATCTTCCTTCTTCCTAAAGGACTTTTCTGTATTATTTCTATGGACACAGTGTCCCCCCCCCCCCCCCCCGTCTAGTGTCTTGAATAAGAAGTCTACCCAGTGTTTGGATTAGAGTTCATCTGCTTTTTCTTGCACCCTGATCCAGACCTATGTTGTCTGCACTCGCACAGAGCTTATAGTCTAGTGGTGGTGGTGGTGGTGGGGGGGCTAATTAAAATAATTTCCAATGCAGGAGCAAAGGTAGTTTAGGGAAGGCTTCTCAGAGGAAATTTCTAAGTAAAGACCAAGACAATGGGAAGAATTAGCCAAGTAAAGGAGAGAGGTGCTAAAATGAGATATGAAATAGTTTGTAAATGTGTAGTCGGAGAGCTGAGTAAGACTGAGTGTTTATTAAACCTACACCATCCACAGCTCTCCAATCTCTGTTCCTGGGGTTCCTTCCATTGAGCTCCTTTGTTAGAACAACCTTCTTTCTACTCTGTGTAACACTCGTTTTATAGACGTTTATTATATGATTAGGAGTCTTATGGGTTTGTGCTGGAGACAGATCCTTTCTCTCATCAGGAATGACTTGATTTTTGATACTGATTACCTGAAAAGAGCTCTCTCAGACCAGGTCCTGGAGTTTGAAGAACCATGTAAGAGGACTGCAGAATAGGTTTTTGCTTCTGTTGGCATTGATCTCAAAGGATGAACAGTGCCTAGAAGTAAGGCAAGGGATAGTTTGTATTAGTCAGCATTTCATCACTGTGACACAGCGCCTCAGATAATCAGCATATAAGGAAAAAAAGGTTCATTTTGGCTCATGGGTTCGTGGTCACTTGGGCCCATTGCCTTTGTACTTTTGGCGAGGCAATGGGTAATAAGCTCTTCACCTAATTGCAGCTGAGAAGCAAAGAGAGAGGAAAAGGAAGAGAGAGTCCCACAATTCCCTTTGTGGGCACACCCTATCGACTAGGCCCCACATCTATACCCCCAGCCCTATTTTTTATTCTTTATTTTGAAACAGGGTCTCACTAAGTTGCAGAGGGCCTCACTAGGTAGCTGAGGCTGGCCCGAGAACCTGGATCCTCCGATCTCAGCCTCCCAAATGCTGTGATTACAAGCTGTGCCACCACGCCCGGCTATTAGGCCCACATCTTAAAGGATCCACCATCTTCCAACGGGGCCAATCTGATGATCAAGCCATGGGTTTTTGGGGGCCATTCCAAATCCCAACAGCACCAGCAGTTATAGTAGCGTTTTTCAAAAGTTTTTGATTGAGATCTATAGTAAGAAATACAATTTAACGTCACAACACAGACCCTACATACATGTTACTGAAACATTAGTTTCTCTAAATTTGTGTTTTAGAGAAAATTTATTTTGTTATATGTGATGCAACCTGATATTTTATGTTTTTGGGTTCTGAATAGCATTTTTTTCAGGGTGGCAACCCATTGATGGGTCACAAAATCAGGGTATTGGGTCATAATAGAGACCTTATAAAATGAAATACACTCATCCAGCGGAGAAAGGGTGATAAGTAGTGAAGAAAGTAACAATACATTGTGGTCAATCTTTTGGAGTAAAATTTACATAATTTATCTTGGACTTTCTAGGTCCTTGGCTTCTTGAATTATTTGTATTTTGTTATCTGAAACTTAATACAGCCCAGCAATTATGGCTCTGGATTCTGGAGGATGGGTCCAGAACTTGACTGCTACACAGTAGCTATGTGACATGGGATGCCTACCTTAATCTTCTGCATCTTACTCTTTAACGTAGGGATAATAACAGCCTTTTTATTTTGTATTTTGAAACAGGGCCTCGACAAGTTTCTGAGACTAGCCTTGAACCTGTGATTCTCCTGTTTCAGCTTTCCCAAGTATTGGGATTACAGGTGTGAGCCACCATGCTGGGCTTAGATCTCCCTTCTTGCTCACCCAGTTGCAAGAATTAAATAAGATAACAAAGTTGACTGGCATATAACAAACAATAAATATTAGCCATTATATTTCTTTTTTTTTTTTTGGTTCAGTTTTTCTCAATTTGCTAGCAGACCAAGGAAAGAGTTGTATGTATTGAAGTAGGAAGCCAGGTTGCTGGGAGCAACAAGACATCAAAGGAATGAATCATGAGGGAAATTGACCCTCCCAGGGCCAGAGAGTTGGGGGCCTCAGTTCTTCCAGTGCTAAACCTAGAAGGGCTGAAGTTTTATTTCCTTAAAAAAAAATAAGCTCTATTTCCAATTCCTCTCTCCAATATGGAAACTCTTGAGCCTAGCTTCTCAGTGTTCATCTGGATCAAATTGCAGTTTGTTGAAGAAACTTGACTGTATCTGGTTGCTGTGCATTTTCCTACAATTTTCGATTTTACATTCCCTGAGTGCCCTTCTTTGCTTGGGTGACCTTTCTGTTTGTCAGTCTTTTGTTCAATGAATTTCCTTCTTTCCTGCATTGAGCAAGAGAGGAGGTTTTACTTTAAAACAAAACAAAATCAAAACCAAAACAGAAAACACTTGGGGTAGCAAGAAAAAATAATGAACAATAAAATGAGCAAAATGTATTTTGCATTTCCATCTTTCAGAGGCAAAAGTATCCTATATTTAAAATATTTATTAAAACAATATATGATATTAAAATGTACAAGCATTATCCAAGTAACAAACTTTCGAAACTAATTTCTTAAGTAGATTCTCCCGGAATAATACCCATATTTATTTTTAACCAGCTCAGATCTCAAGAGTTAAAGGCTAACATTCCCCTATCATTACTCTTTCCCAGTGAGAGTGTAAACAAACTATTGTTTCAGGTTTTATATATCCTGGAGCTGCCTTGCAAAATCCCTGGTCTAGCTATTTACCGTGGTTCCAAATAAGCTTTTAAAAGTGATCCTTGCTATTTTCAAGACTTCCTCCTTAGGATCTATTTTTTCATTCTTTAATCATTATTATTATTTGCTTCTAGACAGAGTCGAGCCACTTTTTATCACGACGACGTTTATTTCCTCTTCTGCTTGTAAGAATAATATAACAATCCCACAGCCAGAAGTCATGTTAATATTCTGTCGTCAGTTCTCCATGCCTTCCTCTTTCCTCCGACCGAGCCATCTTGCCAGCAGAACTCTTTCCTAACTGCAGAGCGCTGGGCTTGGCACTACAAGGTGTCGTCACGTGGGCTGTGGGAGGCTGGAAAGTTTGCGTGCTTCTACAGATCACCATTTGTTAAACTTAGCAGAAGTGAACGACGACCTGTAAGGTGCTTCCCAGAGAAGAACCAGGAAGCACAGCTGGAAGAGAAGCTCAAACCTCCTAGGAAAGGCCTGGAGGCGGCGCGGGCGGGGCGGGGCGGGGCGGGGCGGGGGAGGAGGCCGGAGCCGGAAGGGCGTGGCCTGGAGGATCTGGGCGGGGCTTGGCCGGGCGGGGCGGAGTCTGCTCGGAGCTGGCGTGAATCCAGGGTCTCGGTAGAGCTTGCTCCTTGGGGCTGAGGGGCCGCAGGCATCTGGTGGCGAGCGGATGGCTGCTCCCACACGTGGAGAACTTTCAGCGAACACGTGCGGGGAGGAAGGCAATGTCTGCGGAAAAACTACCTCAGAACCCTGGCGTCCTACTCCAGCCCCCAGGCGACAGCTAGTTCGCTGTGTTTCTGAGATCTCTGTCCCCTTCTATTGGCCACCTTCCTCCCACCACAGGCTTTAGCAAAGCACCAGAAGAGCTGCTGCCACCTCAGGCATCCACGCCCGCGAAGCCACTGGCAGGCGTCTGCACAGTCTGCGCCTGCGCTCTAGGGCTGCGTCGGGGGGCGGGGCTCCAGGGACGGGGCGGGGCTATGGGCAGGGAAGGTGGCGGGGAGGGGCGGGGCTCGGGGCGGGGCGGGCGCTGGGGACGGGGCGGGGCTTGGGCGGGGCGGGGCGGGCGCCGGAGAGGGGGCGGGGCGTCGAGCTGGGCGTGTCTCCGGCCCTGGCGCTGGGGGCGGAGCCGTGTGAGCCGGGCCCGCGCCCCGCCGCCTGACCTCCCCGAACGCCGAGCCCCATGACGTCACTCCGCCGTGACGCGCAAGCTGTAGGAAAACTGTAAGTTTGCGAGGATCCTTGCAGCTGCCTGGCTTTGCGGTGTCCGCCGGCTGCAGGCCGTCGGGCCCGCGGTGGCGGCCATGGGGGCGATTGAGTCTTGGACAATCTGAGCCGCCGCCGAAGGTGGCGGAGGGACAGGTGCCCGCCCAGGACGGGAGCGCGCCCTCCTGGGCGGGAGGGACCCGGGGTGCAGGCAGGGAGGCCGCAGGGCCAGCACCCCTGGGACCGGGAGAGCCGGGGAGCCCGAGAGCCCGAGAGCCGGGCTGCGGAAGGGAGCCTCCAGGGGACAGCCCCTTTTCAGTATCCCTGATAAAAGGATTCAGATTTCTGGTCCTCGCCCCCTCCAGCTGGCCATATTGTTTGGGATGGAGAGCCCCTTCCGAAGTCTAGGAATCCTGCGCCCAGGGTTCCTTTGGGCTCCCCCAAGCGCCCACATTGCCGAGGACAAGTTATAAGATAACCACCTGCTACCTCAGTTTCCTTTTTGTGTCCAACGGAGGGAACACCGCCTCTGGCCTCCGGATTGCCTCCCACCAGACTGGGAGCATTAGGAAAAACACGCGAGATAGCACACGCCTGTAAGATGCTACGGAAAGCTCATAAAGGCAGCTGGTTATTTTGAAGAACTTGGTGGCCCTTGACCATTTGTAGGTGGGGGTCTTTCTCACGATGTTGCCTCCTCAAACTCCCCAAACTTACTCCATCCGATTAGGACACTCCAGCCTGAAGTGTAGTGATTTGAGCTCTTATCTTAGAACTTCCTGGGTCAGGGATCAAGAAATAACCCGTATTATTGCCGTGATCTTGGCAATATAATACTCCCCTTGTCTGGGTTGTGCAGAGAAAGCTTTTAGCATTCAGGAACTGGCATGTCCTACTCAACACAGGCACACCGAGTTTTAGGAGCTGTTGTGCCAACTTGGAATATTCAGCCATCATATGTGACTGCTTGCATAGGTTGGCTAACTCTTGCCACGGGTTAGTGTGTTATTGATGAGTTAGTGCTACACTGTAATGCTTCTCAGACTCTGGGACAAATATTTGTCCAAGTATCCGAGAGAAGAATACTGTGTGCGCTTCACAGTGTATTTATGGAGGAGATTAAGCTCACATTTCTGTATGTTCACTCAAGGTTGTAATATCCTTCCATCTTGGTGGGAGGAGCCTTTGAATCAGAGAGCAGGGCTTCCAATTTTTGTTCACCATTTACTAGCTTTGTTTCCAAAGACAAGCTTTCTTACCTCTGAAGTGGGAGATGATGGTGTGGCTGCCTTTTCTTTTTCAAGGGGCAGAGGAGATCACACACATGAAAGGGAAAGGCCTTTGAAGTATGGTGTTGTTATCAAGAGATTTGCATCATCCCTACCCCAGGCGAGACCTGCGCATTCAGATGTGGGTTCTGAGTCAACTAGAAATAGAGCAGCAAAGAAGGCAGCCTCCAGCCTAGGAGCTCACATCACAGGGAATAGACAACACACAAAATACAGTCGTTTCAGATAGGGCCAGTACAGTGACGTAAAGGAGGGTAACAGGAGAGTGGGGGGCAGAGGTTTCCCATGGGGTCTGTCAGAAGAGGCCGTCCAAAAGCAGGGCCAGTTGAGTCTGTTGAAGGGAGGGACGAGCTTGAGTAAGAATATCTCAGCGAACACTTTCCTAGCGCTTGCCGAATATGCAAGGCACTGTTCTGAACGCTGAATTCTTACAACAGGCTTAGGAGGTAAGTAACAATACCCCCGTTTATAGAGGAAGAAACTGACAGTAGAAAGCATAGGGATTTGCTCAGGCTAAACTGGTAGCGCATTCCAATTCAGGCTTTCTGACTTCAGAGTCGGTGCTCTAGATGACTGCCTTCCTCTGCCCCAGACCTCAGCGTAAAGTGGTCCAAATAGAGCCAGGTCGCCTGGCATGGTAGCACACGCTTGTAATCTCAGTACTTGGGAGGCTGAGACAGGAGGATCGCAGGTACACAGCCAGCCTCAGCTATTTAGTGGGGCCCTCCACAACTTAGTGAGACTCTGATTCAAATAAAGAATAAAAAATAGGGCTGTGGGTGTAGCTCAGAGGTATGCCCCTGGGTTCAATCCTTAGGGCTAAAATATATATATATATATATATATATATATATATATATATATATATATATATATATATGGCCAGGTGAGTGTTCAGAGCACAGTAAGGTAGGGGATGGTGATGGCAGTCGAGGATGGAGGGCCTGCTCGGCTCCAGGGCCCTTGTGGGCAGGATGGAGTAAAGATGCCATTCTAAGGGAAATGGAAACCGCCGGGACCGCTTGCATGAAGGAGATGGCATCCAGTTTGCTCTTTAGTCCTGAGATGGGTAGAATGTAAACTGGGACGTGGCTTGCTATTACTGTACCCCGGGGCCAGCCAGACGGCGGCACTTTGGGCCGGGGAGGTAGTCGTGGAGGGGATACAGTGACAGAGCTTGTAGCACACCGACACGACTTGCGGGTATGAGTGTGGGGAAAAGGGAGAAGTAATGACTTCTTCGTCCTAGGCTGGGACAGAGAGTAGTGGTGCTGTTTACCAAGAAGAGAGGACGAGGAGAGCACAGTTTAGAGGAAAAGGATGCATTCAGTTTTGGACAAGTTTTAAGTGCATGTTAGACAGTGATAATAGTATAATAGCCGGGCGTGGTGGCGCAGGCTTGTAATCCCAGCATTCGGGAGGCTGAGACTGGAGGATCCGGGTTCGTGGCCAGCCTCAGCTACCTAGTGAGGCCCTCTGCAACTTAGTGAGACCCTGTTTCAAAATAAAGAATAAAAAAAAAAAAATAGGGCTGGGGGTATAGCTCGGGGTAGAATGGCCCTGAGTCCAATCCCCAGTACCGCAAAAAAAAAAAAAAAAAAAAGTACAAACACTAGTAATAATAGTTAGCACAGTGTAAGTGCAAACTCTGCTCCAGCCAGGGTCTTCAGTCATTTTACATATATTCATTCACTTAATCCTCGAAACGATGGTGTGTGCTGGGAACTCTTACTGTCCCCATTTTCCAAAGAAAGCCGCCTGTCAGGTCGCCCAGTCTGTGAGTGATGGAGCTGAGATTCACACCCGAGCATTCTGGCTTTGCGGTCCGCACAGCTAGTCCCTGTGACTGCCTCCACGTGGACGTGGTGTGTGTGCATGGATGTTAATACAGAACTCGGGAGTGTCGGGGTTGCAGGGTACACGCTCTTATGTCTCAAGAGAAAGCTGCTTTTGTTGTTCATCTGAGTTTTAGTTGGCTACAAGAGAAAAGAAGATGGGCCGAGGGGGTGTGCTGACTGCTTTTTCATTATTTGGTACTGGGTTTGTGCAGCCAACATCTTGTCCCCCCCCCCCCCATGTCCCCACAGTAGTTCCACGAGGACAAAGTCTCTGTTTCTTTTAGTCCTCTAACTCTGGTCCTTTCCCACTGCCTGCCATGGAGTAGCTGTTAACGATGACGTTATATGAAGAGCATTTGGTTAGTTTGGGGGAGTTCAGAGATGAACAAACAGCTCTCTCCCTGGAGGAGCTGAGAAAGAGAAAGAACCTGTGGGAATAAAATTAGAGTAGATGAAATGCATAAATCCATGCCGATTAGTTCCCTGTGGGTTTCCGCACCTCCCTCCCTCTGCTGCAGGATTTCAGACCCGGGGCATGAAGAGGGCAAAGGAGAACAGGAATGCCTGAGCAATTGCAAGATGAACTTGAGGCTCCCCAAGAGTCCTTTTCAACAAAAGAGTCACTCAAAGTCTTGCATATTTTACTACATTTGCATTAGTTTTATTTGGCACTGATATAATTTTTACCAAATGAAATAAATTCTGATGCTTGACTATCATTGTGGAGTGATGAGTTTTTCCAGTTCTATTACCTCAGTGTTGACAGGGCTCACTGGTGAAATAAGGGAGTCGGCTTGAAATGTTGCAGCTTGCATAACAAGGGTGATGGAGACGCTGTGTGTGGAGTGACAGAGTGGTTAGGCACCTTTCCACTGGCTTAAGTGTGTCACACCGAAGCCCCGCCTAGTGGAATGAGTTTGGATTTCTCTGATGAGCTCTTTAACACTGAGATGTGTTTTTTTTTTTTTTTTTTTTTTTTGCAGAACTAGGGATTGAACTCAGGGGCATTCTACCTCCGGGCTATACCCCCAGCCCTATTTTTCATTCTTTATTTTGAAATAGGGTCTCACTAAGTTGCGGAGGGCCTCACTAGGTAGCTGAGGCTGGCCGAGAACCTGGATCCTCCAGTCTCAGCCTCCCAAATGCTGGGATTACAAGCGTGCGCCACCACGCCCGGCTCTGAGATGTGTTTTTGACCGGAGAAGGAGGATCTGGTAATACATGTCATAGGTGGGGTTATTGATTGTGTATCTTATATTGGGGACTAGAGAAAAACACATGCAAAAACAAAACAAACAAAAAAAATAAAAAAGCTAGTCCTGTTTCCGTTGATCAGTTTTAGGGCATACCACAACTTCAACACAATCGTCACAGTTTTATTACACACAGTCGTCACAGTTTTATTACTTCCTAACATGAGTTTTTCCAGTTTGAATCATTGAAACATTATATAAAATTGTACAATTGTAGGTTGTATAGTTCATTAGTAGGTTCATTATTTCTTTCTCTCTTTCTTGGTACTAGGGATTGAACCCAGGGCTTGCTGACCTAGAACCTGTAGTCCTTCTGTTTCCATCTCCCAAGTACTAGGATTACAGACATGCACCATTGCCTGACTCATTTTTTCTTCTAATATATAAAATTATATTTTGTTTACTTTTCAAGTTTTCATTGGGACAGTTGATCTGAATGACCAATTTCATTGTCACTCCAACTGGAAACCTCCACAAATATAAATGTAGAAGGGCACCATCTCATTTTGCAGTTTACGGAATTTTAATTCTGCTGTTGTAGCTTCCCTAAATTTAATGGAATTGAAATAATCAATATTTCTTTATCTCACGTTTGCAGTTAGCTTTTATAAGAATGTCAGATAGATACCTGTATAAAAGTGGGTTGACTATTAAATGTCCTTTTTTTTTTTTTTTGTGGTACTGGGGATTGAACCCGGGGCATTCTACCTCTGAGCTACAGCCCCAGCTCTATTTTATTTTTATTTTGAAACAGGGTCTCACAAGGTTGATGAGAATCCCACTACTTGTTCTTTTTTTTTTTTTTGGCGGTACTGGGGATTGAACTCAGGGGCATTCTACCTCCGAGCTATACCCCTAGCCCTATTTTTTATTCTTTATTTTGAAACCGAGTCTCACTAAGTTGCGGAGTGCCTCACTAGGTAGCTGAGGCTGGCCGCGAACCCGGATCCTCCGGTCTCAGCCTCCCGAATGCTGGGATTACAAGCGTGC
>PVLC010008610.1:0-11465 GCA_004027655.1 Graphiurus murinus | reverse complement strand
CTACTTGTTCTTGAACCTGCAATCCTCCTGTCTCAGCATCTCAAGTACTGAGATTTTAAGCATATACCACCATGTCCAGCTTGGATTTTTGAGTTCAGGCTCAGTGGGGACAGCTTGATGATTATTTTATTGGATCAGGTAGCTGCCAGCCGACTAGAAACAATGGTAAGACCTATTTGAAGACAACAGAAGCCACTCTTTCTAACACTGAACATCTGAAATACAGCATCCCAGATAATGCATAAAACTCAACTTCCTCTTAAAATTGATATTTGCATAAGCATTTTTTAAAACTACTTTATTCTAAGAGTATTAGTATAAAAATTCTTTCTTGTAAGCCGGGCGTGGTGGCGCACGCTTGTAATCCCAGCATTCGGGAGGCTGAGACCAGAGGATCCGGGTTCGCAGCCAGCCTCAGCTACCTAGTGAGGCACTCTGCAACTTAGTGAGACTCGGTTTCAAAATAAAGAATAAAAAATAGGGCTGGGAGTATAGCTCAGAGGTAGAATGCCCCTGAGTTCAATCCCCAGTACTGCAAAAAAAAAAAAAAAAAAAAAAAAAAAATTCTTTCTTGTAAAAAGCAGTGTTTATGGCCCAGTAATGGGACATTTAAATACTGGGCATTTAAATAAAACTCTTAAATTCCCTTTCTTGTAGTTACCTTTATCTTTGCATACTACCTTCTGACCATATCTATTTGGCATGATAGCTAAATACTAGTTTGTGTACTCTTACTTACAAGGTGAATGTTTGAATAACTTAAATACCATAAATATCACTTAATTTTGATTTATTTCATATCTAGTTGCTTATAAATTAGAATCTTTGGGCATTTTATTTTTTTCCCACATAAACACTAATGGTTAAAAACTACTGAGTTTGGGTGAAACTAAGCTTTCGAGACACGTTCATTAAGTTGTCACCCCAGAAGAATACTGTTTTAAAGAGGACTAAGTAAGAACAAGTTACCTCTTCCCTGTTGTTGGAAGGGGTAACTTAACCATAACTGTCTGCCATAGCTACGGTTTCCCTTGAGTTGTTACTGCCCCACAAGGAGCATTCATGTGTTTGGTTCTTAAATTTCAAAACTACTTCCAAGCTCCATTCGGAGCCACCCGTCTGTAGACAGAGGAATTGGAGATGAGTATTGGAACGTAGTGCTATGGATTTGACCAGCAGAAGGATCGTTTTGTCCCATCCAACCCTCCCTGGGGTATTTGGCAATGTTTAGAGACATTTTCTGGTTGTCACTACTGTGTGTGGGGACCTGGCTCCCGGCATCTAATGGGGCGACGCCAGAAATGTTACTAAACATGTGCGGTGCACAGGACGTCCTCCCAAGAGGAAGAGCTTACCCAGCTCAAGTGGCAATACTGCCCAGGTTGAGAAACTACACAATCTCCCTTTTGTTTCCGCCCTCCCCCTTCCTCGCTTCCTTCCAATAAGGTACTAGGACCGAGTGCTTGAGATAAAAAGCTGATAAGGAGGGAAGATTTGCTTTGCCTTAGGGTTTCAGTCCAGGGTCACTCGGCCCCAGAGCTTTGGGCCCTGGTGGCTCCAGTCCTCCCGGTGGAGTAATGGAGGAGGAGGTCTGTTCATCTCATGGAGTCCAGGGAGCAGAGAGAGAGAGGAAGAGGCTGTGTTCCAGCACGCCCTCCATGCAGGTGACCCAGCTTCCAGTGCGCCTCTCCATAGAAAGGTACCAGCTCCTACCAGCGGGGCCGTAGACAGGGAAGCAAGCCTTCAGCCTGGGAGCCTTTGGGGGAACATTGAAGATCCAAACCCTAACTTTTCTAACTGCCTCCCACCTTCTTTCTGCTTTTGCAGTGGAGGTGGTATCTGACTGAAACCAAACATTGTGTTTTACTGCTTGAATTTGTTGGATAGCTGAGCTCATTTGGTCCATTTATTGCATGGAAAATAATTCTTGCAGCTAATTATGATAGCCTTGAATATTTTGGGTTGCCATTGTATTTAGTGCTTTTGTGTTTGTTTTAACTATGAACACTTTTTCCTTACTAAAATTACTTTAATTTGGATATTATATAGTTCTGAGTAGTAACAGGTTTGCTAGTATGAATTTCCTTCACTTTTGTATATATCAAATTAGCTATCTCACAGTTACAGGACTATCTTTCAAAGATCCTTTTTATATTAGTTTGTTCTGTGTGTGTGTGTGTGTGTGTGTTACTAGGACTTGAACCCAGGGCATTCTACCTCTGAGCTATACCCCCAGCCTTATTTTATTTTTATTTTGAAACCAGGTCTCATTAGGTTGGTGAGTCTCACTGCTTGCTGAGGCTGTCCTCGAACCTGCAATCCTTCTGTCTCTGCCTCCCAAGTACTAGGATTTTAGGTGTGAGCCACCATGCCCGGCTCCTTTACATTAGTTTTCATATATGATTGTCACAAATACCCTGAAAATGTGTAGGGCATACATTATCTTCATTATTTAACAGATAACAAAATGGACTCAGGTCAAATGACTTTCCATGGTGTTAGCATGACAAGAGAGAATCTAGGACTTGGAGGTAGGTCTCCATGCCTAGGACTCTTTTAAAGTCACCAATTATCTATTATCCCATTTAACTTCTAAGAGTTCTGTGAAATTGAGTAATTATTCCCATTTTAAAGATAAGAGGTCTGTTATAGAGAAACCAACCAATCTATTCAAGGTCATCCAAAGTGTAGTTTTGACTGTTTCCCTTGACTTGCCTGCCTTTCTAGGTACTCTTCTCTGATAAATAAATTTGACAATTTCTGGATAAACTCACCAGGTCTAAACCGTCTCTCGGCACACAGTCTAATGTTCATTCACATTGCAGTGAATTTGTCTTAAATGGAAATTCACTGAGTTTTGGTAGCACTGCTTGCTCTTTAGAATTTATTTTTTGAGAACACTAACTCCAAAAGCAGTCCACGATAGTGCTCATCTGTGTGTACCTCGGTGAGGCAGCCTGTGCGATAGGATTTGTGTTGCCAGGCTGGTATAGAGGGACTTACACTTGGGAGTAGGTATAAGTTTCCATTCATTTTCCATTTAGGAACACATTGTTTATGTGAGGTTTGAGGCGCTCTTTATTTTTTTCTATGCTGACCTAAATCTCAGACTGACTAGACTTTAATAACAAATGCTAATATTATAGTCAGTTTTTGTTTTCCTTCTGAAACATGCAGAGTTCATCCTCATCGAAATACATCATTTTTGTACTGACAGTAATCACCTTATTTCCTGGATTGGGAAACTTGAGTGGTTATCACTTTGCCCAAATAAATCAAAGGCAGGATTTTGAATTTACATTTTCAGATTTTACAAAGCCAAGCTAGACTGTCATTTTCTTTAGATCAAAAAGAGTATCTACTTATATATTTAAAAAGCTATTTTATTTAAGATCATTTGATGATATTCATTTCTTGGTATAAGTTTTAGTGGTTGGATATTATAATGTTTCATATAATACATTCATTGGCTGGATTTAGATCATTGACGGTATAAAATTGTGGGTCTTGGAGGGAGGGAAAAGTTTGTTAATGTAGTTGTATATTGGGCAATAAGTATTATAATTATTCTTAAAAGATGAAGATTCCCAACTTGCCATTATATTGGATTATTATAACAAATATTTTTCTTACCTTATTGAAGAAAAATGTTAATATCCAAATAACCATGATATTTGTAATATTTGGATATTATTTGATGGTGAAGATATTACCATCAAATGTAGCTGAGATAAAGCTGAATTTCATACCTGCTAAGCAAGGGGGAATGTGCTTTAAGAAGACAGTCCTCCAACAGGCCAAACTGTTCCTTTTTTTTTTGTAATATTGGGTATTGAACCTGGGAACATTCTACCTCTGAGCTATACCCCTGGCCCTATTTTATTTTTTATTTTGAGACAGCCTCACTAAATAGCTGAGGCTAGTCCTGAACCTGTGATCCTTCCGTCTCAGCCTCCCAAGTACAGGGATTACAAGTGTGCGCCACCACACCCCACCCAACTGTTCTTTTATAGGGTTTTGAGGAAGCGTGGAGTTTTGAAATCGGCTGACTTTCAAAAGTGAGAGGATTTGAGAATTGGTTGACTCTAAGCTTAGAGTCTGGAGACAGATTGGCTTTGAGAAGGTCACTGCCCCAGGGCCGTTGCTGATTGGATGATTTTCCTGGCTGTATGCTCTAGTGGAAATGTTGAGTAGACTCTAAAGATTGATCTATTGTGGCAGATATAAAACTGGTTTTGTGGTTTCCTGTTCCCAGCTTGGGACAAGAGTCGAATAATAGTCTTTTCTTTTTTTGAATTTGAAAAATAAGCACTGTTTATTCTTCACCTTTATGTCAAACATATTAATGTTAGCTACTGTGCTGATATAATGTACTTTTACTTTTTTTCTGAAACTTTCAAAATGGGTATTACAGATATCACTTGTTTTATGTTTGCCAATCTCAGGATTATTTTATACTCAGGCTGCTTCAAGGATTAATTCTATATGTAGTTAAAAGGTAATGTGTTTTGGTAGAACTACTTTAATTCTTTAAACATTAGGGTGAAGACTGTGTTACTTTTATGTTTGTTTTTCTTTCTTGTGGGAGTATGTTGTATCATGTACCTGCCAAAATGCTGAATTATAGATCTAAAAGTTTGTTGTTTTTGCCATTGTTGGAATATATCTAGAAGTGATTACTTCTGGAAAGCTAACTAGCAATTATTCTTATCAACATTTTAGAAGCTTTAATAATTATATCAACATGTCTTTTATATGACAAGGTAGGCTGAATCATTTTAGTATCTGTAATCATTTTACCGTAATTATTTTATCATAGCACCATTATAAAATATTTCAGTTCTTTAATATTTAGAATATTATTCAGAATGAAATAAAGAACTATTATCTATGACTGTAAAAACTGCAACAAAACATTTTTTAAAAATCTCTCACAGCAATATTTTATATAATAGGGTGAAGAGATCACCATCAAATGTAGCTGAGACAAAGCTGAATTTCATACTTGCTAAGCAAGGGGGAATGTGCTTTAAGAAGGCAGTCCTCCAACAGGCCAAACTATTCTTTTTTTTTTTTTTTTTTTTGTAATAATTGGGGATTGAACCAAGGGGCCTTCTACCTCTGAGCTTTTTTTATGTAGATGTTAAAAAACTGAGAGAATGTTCATTATCTTAGAAGAAGGGAAAATTAGTTCTTGCTATAATTTTTTATGTTGAAATTTTATTTTAAAATGTCCCAAGAGCCAGGCATGGTGGCTCACGCTTGTAATCCCAGCATTTGGGAGGCTGAGACTGGAGGATCAGGGTTCTCGGCCAGCATCAGTTACCTAGTGAGGCACTCCGCAACTTGGTGAGACCCTGTTTCAAAATAAAGAATAAAAAATAGGACTGGGGTGTAGCTTGGAGGTAGAATGCCCCTGGATTCAATCCCCAGTACAGCAAAAAAAAAAAAAAAAAAAGTCCCAAGTGCTGTATTTATATATAATATGCTCAGAATATTTAAAAAAGAGTGAATGGAGCCGGGCGTGGTGGCGCACGCTTGTAATCCCAGCATTTGGGAGGCTGAGACAGGAGGATCCCGGTTCGAGGCCAGCCTCAGCTACTTAGTGAGGCCCTCCGCAACTTAGTGAGACCCTGTTTCAAAATAAAGAATAAAAAACAGGGCTGGGGGTGTAGCTCGGAGGTAGAATGCCCCTGAGTTCAATCCCCAGTACCACACACACACAAAATAAAAAATAAAAAAATAAATAAATAAATAAAAAAGAGTGAATGGTTTTGTTTTGATATGAAGGTCCTACTTCCTTAACCTACAGCTTAGTATTACTTATGAAAGCGCTATTGTGTGCCTCTTAAATGATACTCATATATTTTTATTCTTCACATTTAAATTTTATAAATTTTTACTTAGTAAATACTTAAAATTTTAAGGAAAAAAAATTGTCTGGTTCCTGAGTGTGGTCACTGGGGTTATTTCTGTGCTTTCTAGAGTGTGAAAAAATGGATTTGAAATGTGGCTCTTCTCTGCACATGTGCAGTGAATAGTTGCGTCTTTATTGCCTAGTGATATGATTAAAAAAAGAATCCCAGGTTAGGGGAACTTTTGTAGTACATTGGAAAAATAAAAGGTTGCATGCTTTTCAATTAGATTCCTATTTTCTAGTCTTTGCTAATATAATAGGCAAATGGTATTTTCCATTTAATTTACATTCTTTGATTACTGGTGAAGTTGAGGTTCATTTACTTCATTTATTTAGTCATATAGATTTTACCTACAGTTGTCAAATTTAGCAAATAACATAGGATACTCTATTAAATTTGAATTTTAGGTAAACAAATATGTGTATATATATATATATTTACTATAAGTATCTATCATGCAATGTTTAGGATATATTTGTACCACAACAAAAATCAGTTTGTCTGAAATTCAAATTTCATGGGTATCCTAGATTTTCTCTGCGAATCCTAATTTTAATTTCTGTGAATTATCTGTTTCTGTTACCAAATTTTCAGTTGTATTTCCTGTGTTTTTGTTGTTTTGCAAGAGTTCTTGGCATACACTGGATATAATCCCTTGTCTTTTTTTAGGTGTTATAAACATATTTTGTCAGATTTTTTTTGGCTAATCTTTTAACTTTGTATTGACCATTGTTGAAAAATAAGTCTTTAATTTTGAAAGTCAAGTCCATCAAAATAAATGGATGGTCCCCACCTTCCTCTGGCCAGACTTATAATGGTTTGACTCAATAATTTTTCAACCCTGTGAAAGCAGTACTGACTTAGTAGAAGTGGCACTTCACATTTTAGTCCTTCCTCATGCTGCCCTCTGTGGCACATACTCTCTGTTGATGCTGAGCAGTAGTAACGAGAGAGCTGGAGATCCTGGTCAGCCACCGATCACAGAGATAAATGCGGCGGCTCTCCAGTGTGCTGTGTCTCTGAGCTGTGGGGATCAGTAGGTTAGGTGCATCGAACAAATGCATTTTGAATTATATTTTAACTTATGGTAGGTGTGACCGTATCCCCATCATAAGTTGACGAGCATCTGTAGTAGAAGATGTGGTTGGGGAGTTAATGGGGTGAGGATTGGTAGGCCATGGTGAGGACTTGGTTTTTAGGCTGAGGGAAATAGGACGCCATTGGAGGGTTTTGACCAGGGCGCAGTGGTCTACAGTGTGCGTTAAAGGGAACTGCTGGTGACTACGGAGGAGAGATGTGGGAGGGTGTGGCCGGGACAGCCAGGTCTTCTCCAGTGTCCAGCTGTCCTTCCTCGTAGGAGTAGAACCCTGTGGTTTAGCTGCATGGCTGCCCGCGAGGAGACTCTAGTTTTCAGCTTCTCCTGCTGGTGGGTATGGCTCTGTTGTTAGGTTTTGGCCGGTGAGATATAAACAAAAGTGATAGATGCAGCTTTGGATTATCTTTTTTTTTTTTTTTTTTTGTGGTGTGGTACTGGGGATTGAACTCCAAGATCCATTCATACCCCCCTCCCCTTTTATTTTAGTTTTTGTTTTGCAACAAGGTCTTGCTGGGTTGCTGAGAGTCTAGTCCCTGAGGCTGGCCTTGAACCTGCAATCTTCCTGTCTCAGCCTCCCAGTACTGGGATTATAGCCCTGTACTACCACGCCCGGCTTGGATTATCTTTTTAAAGGTAAGGGGCTTGTCCTGGACTTTGTCCACCCTATTCCTCTTCGGCTGGGTAGAAAGCAGCAGACTGGAATGGCAACACCCGTGACGGGTGTCAGAGCCACCCTTGGCAGCCTGGGTCCCTGGGTGAACTTGTGGAGAAAGCCCAATCCTGCCCTCCCTCCAGCTCCCTGCCAAGCCCTGCGTCGTGTCACAGAACACGTGCACTTCTGTGCTGCTGGAGTCACTGTAGTTTCGCATCACTGCACCGCAGAGTTCAACGCACACCCTATACAATGCCAAGATGTGGACCGAAGTGGGGTAAAAGCTAAAATGCGTGGCATTGGCCGAGTGGCTGCCTGGTATACAGTAGAAAATATTCCTGTAGAAAACAATATACTAAAAACCTGATGACCCTCGTTATATGGTGGCAAAATATTTGTCGGTCACCTCTGATAACTTGTGAGGCGGCCTGTTTGTCTCCCCAGCCTGTAGCTCCAGGGAAGTGGCTAGAAAGGGAAAATATGAATTGAATGCTCCGTGCTGCTTTAGCAGGGAACTAAGAAGGATCACTAAACAAGGGAACAATTAGATCGTAATTCCGAGTTCAAAGGGGTACCACTTATAGCATATGGTATCTGGCTAGTGGACGTTCTCTTTCTTCACGGCCTGTGGTCTGAATCACAGAGAGGCTGTAAGGCGGACATTGCCAGGTTGGGAGAATTTGCTTCTGTGTGCCGAACAGTAGGGCTGTCATTCTCAGGAACCCTGCTAGATTTTCTTGGCTTGACAGTGGAAGCGAGTCCTGGCAAGAATTAAATTAAGGATCTGCTTCTTCACCTGAACCAGTCAATTGGACCAAGTAAAAGCTCCAGTTTCAAATTCAAAGTCTCAATTCCCTACAGCAACAAAGGTTTATTTCTTACTGATGATGTGTTTGCTGTGGCTGTGTTCCACATCCTCTGTCGCTCCGAGATCGAAGCCAAAGAACATCGCCGTTTGGGGGAAGGGAGAATTTGCCATTTTTGTGACAAAGTGCAAAGAGAAGTGGCAGAACCAGCTTCTTGGAAGTGATGTATATTACATTTTATTTTACATATCTATACATATATATATATACATATACATACACACACACACACACACACACACACACACACACACACATATATTTTTTTCCTTTGGCTAAAGCAAGCGAATTGGCTGAGTCTGGTCCGTGAGGTGAGCAGGTACATCTGAAGTCCAGGTGACCTCCTCTGATGGCAGTGGGGGTGGGGTGATCCTGCTGTGAATCAGATGACCTCCAGTAGCTAACCTTCAATCCAGAGAGAAGGACAGACCTGCCGCAGTTCTGGCAAATAGAGTGCAGAGTTGACAAGTTCAATATCAATGGCAAACTAAATCTTCAGTGCGGTTACTTCCACACGGTACTGGCTGAAGACAAGCCGGCCTGTTGAATTTGTGAGAGGATTATGTTGCCAAAGAGCTCACCAGTTGGGCTTACAAAAGCCCGTGATGGTTTGATGTTTGTCACTCAAGTGGTCTAGGAACTGAACCTGAATTTAACCAAGGGATTTGCTTTCCCTCTAGAGCATAGGTTCATTTCAGTTCCTTTCCAACAGTATTTCATTGTTGATAAAACCACATATTTGCTCTTCTTTTCGGAGCGTAACTCCTAACTGAGTTTGTCTCCTTAGTGTTCCGCTGTTGTGTGCCAGGAGTGATGGTGGTGGAGAGCCGGGGTGCTTCTCTGTTAGTCTGCGCATCACTGGACAGGGAAGGAGCACGTGGAGACCTGTGGAAGATCCTAGACTTTGAGCTGATTCTGGATGGACTTGAGTCTCATGAGACAGCAGCTGGCTCCTCAGAGCGGGAGGAAGGGTGCACTCCGCCTCTGATAGTTAGTGGGACAGGTAGCCTCTCTATAGAAAGAAACAATTTCCCAGGCTCCTTAGTGCCAGATAAGGCCACTAAGCCAGTTTCTAGTCTTGGCAGGAGGTGGGAACAGAAGAGATGTTTGGTGTTTTCAAAGCACATTGGCATGAAGAGGCTGTGTGTCTGTCATCCCCTCTCCCCCGTGCATGAGGAGTTGTGAGCTAGCTTGGATCCCACAGACGAGGTGCACCCCAGGGGGGCGCACCGACAGGAGGCACCGAGTGGATGACTTCGTCTTGGGTAGAGTCCAGCGGCCTGCCTCCCCTGAGTCCTGGGAGCCCTGGGCAGTCCCAAGAGGGGGAGAGACGCTCCTCTTTTGTTTCAGCACTATCTTCTTAATCTTTTACAGCATTTTAGTCAATACAGGTGGCAGTGCTGTGAGCAAGGCGCCAGCAGAGCGAGTGGACTGGGAATTGTTCTTGCTTTTTCTTCAGTTGAAGCTTTTCATCTGTATTTCTATGAAAATTTAGTTTTCAGATCATCTAATTATGCAAGTGGTTTAGAAATGAAAAAAGAAATGCTTTCACTTGAATATCATCCTTACTACAATTATGGAAGATTCCTTTTCACTTTCATAGGCATTTGTTTTGCATATTTATATTAATTTTTATAGTGACATTTTCAATTTATATCCATTTTCTTTATTGCTTTAGAACTCTCCTATTTGCAAGTTATTGTTATATAACATTCAGTTTTATCAGACTCAGATTTTCTCTGTTGCTGGTTATATGGACTGAATTTCGTCCCTTCAGAATTCCTGGGGGGAGGCTGAGCCTGCCGTGTGACAGTATATCAGAGAGGGTTACGTGAGGTCATCGGGCCGGTGCCCTGATGGGCCGTCCTTCATCTTCAGATGCTTGGCCTCTGTCACTTCTGTTGGCTTCTTCTTCCCAGGCCCATTTCCTGTTGACTGTGGGACCTGAGGAAGGTCTGTGCACGCGGCGAAGCGGCCAGGAGCCTGGCCCTGCCTTAGTCCCAGTCAGTTCAAGCTAATACAGCGCCGTTTAGATCGCTTCCAGATTATCCTTCTATGAATGATGCTGCATTTTCATAAAAGCTATTTCTTAGGCTGCATTATTTTAGCTAGAACTGTAGGAGCTAGCACAGTTTCATTTAATACTGCTAGAAATAGTGACAGAAACAACATTGGTAATCAGAGCGAAGACAACTGTGAGGAGATCAGTGGTGATAGTACCGTGACGACTAGTACTTACGGGTGGCTTGCTGTGTGCGGGCACCGCTCGGGGGGTTTGGGAAGCGTTGTTTGATTCTAATCCTCACAGCAGCCCTGTGGGATGATTACTGTCATCAGTCCTGCTTTCCAGATGCGGCAGGGGCGGCACAGGGAGGTTGAATGGCTTCTCCACAGCCACACAGCTGGTGAGTGTAAGGGCTGCATTCTCGCCAGGACTTAACTCGATGCAGAGCCTGCTGTGGACCGAATGTGTCCCCACAAAATTCATCTGTTGATGCCCTAGTCCCCGTGGATGAGATCGCATTTGGAGGTGGGGCATGTGTAGACAATTCAGTGGAGGTGAGGTCATGAGGGTGGAGCCCGTGATGGGATTAGTGCCGGGATAAGAAGGGACCCCGGAGAGCCTGCTGCTCTGGTGAGCGGGTGCCCCTCTGTAAGCCAGGACGAGGCCGCGGTGGAAACCGACCGCGCAGGCGCCCTGGTCTCCATCTTCCCAGCCTCTCTGTTTTTTTTTTTTTTTGGTACTGGGGATTGAACTCAGGGGCTTTCTACCTCCGAGCTATACCCCCAGCCCTATTTTTTATTCTTTATTTTTGAAACCGAGTCTCACTAAGTTGCGGAGTGCCTCACTAGGTAGCTGAGGCTGGCCGCGAACCCGGATCCTCTGGTCTCAGCCTCCCGAATGCTGGGATTACAAGCGTGCGCCACCACGC
>PVLC010008609.1:0-57569 GCA_004027655.1 Graphiurus murinus | reverse complement strand
CCATACACACACACACACACACACACACACACACACACACACACACACACACAATTTATGGCAATATTATATAGCCTTTTCTTATCTAAACCATGTTTGAAGGGGCAAAATTTAAGAGATATAGGATTTTTTTTTTCAGTACTGGGGATTGAACTCAGGGGCATTCTACCTCCGAGCTACACCCCCAGCCCTATTTTTTATTCTTTATTTTGAAACCGAGTCTCACTAAGTTGCGGAGTGCCTCACTAGGTAGCTGAGGCTGGCCTCGAACCCGGATCCTCCAGTCTCAGCCTCCCGAATGCTGGGATTACAAGCGTGCGCCACCACGCCCGGCTGAGATATAGGATATTAGTGAGCAATAAAAGAAAGAAACTAAGAGTTTCTTCATTATTCTGTTAAATATGCCATTTATTAGTAAGTAATCTGTCTTACAAATTGTAGGGTAGTCATGCTTAGTATAGGTCAGGGAGAATAGGAGGTACCTAGTTAATGATTGTTGCTTCTCTAAATCATGATGGGTTTAGAATCATGTTTCTGAGATCACTGTTTGTGCTTTGGAAGGAGACGAAGGAGATGTGTGTGTGTGTGTGTGTGTGTGTGTGTGTGTGTGTGTGTGTTTCTATGATCCAGTGATTCTACTTTAGGGCATATTACCAAAACAGATAAATGCCTATTTGTACCCAAAGATGTAGAAAACCTTCTTAAAATGTTATTTACAATAGTCAAAACTGAAAATAATACAAGTCTCCACCAATATAATATTTTACTTAATTGCTATAAATTCATGTAAGGGAATAACAATGAAAACAATTTACTATACCATGGAACATGAGTGCATCTCATTTAAGTTAATATTGATTGGGAGAGCATACACTATATTTATTTTACTTAGATGAATTTTTTTGTTTTGTTGGTGGAACTGAGAACTGAACCCAAGGGTATTCCACCTCCAAGCTACACCCCAGCCCTATTTTATTTTTTATTTGAAAATAAGGTCTCACTAAGTTGCTGAGGGTTTTGTTTTGTTGCAGAGGCTGGCCTCGAGCCTGAGATTCTCCTGTTTTGGGCTCCAAAGTACTGGTATTGCAGGTGTGTATCATCAAACCTGACTTTTATATGAAATTTTAAAAGAATCAACATGAATATATGATAGAAGTCAGAATAGTGGGACTACTACCTGGAAAGAAAACTGACGGTTTTGAATATGTTATTTTGCTTATTCTGGGTGGTAGTTATACCAGTATAGTCAGGGACCACCACTAGCATGCACAGAAAGGGAACTTAGGAGGAAACTGGGACCAGAACTTCTAAAGGATGACAAGTGGTGAATAATGATCTATGGTTAAACAAGAAGCACTAAGGAATAATGACAAAGAACAAACTTCTGAGAAAGGAGAGGATGAATGGAGAAAATCAAAGGATGGACCAACACTCTGGTTACATGTAGCAAGGTGACCTTGACAACCTGGTTTCTTTTTCTACTGAAAATAATTTGCATATAGGTTGAATGAAATCGATGCTACAATATATGCCAAAAAAGCTACTATGGAATAGCTTCTATTTTTGCCTCCTTCCTTGATGGTTTTGATAGTATGTCATACTAAACAGAACTCAAATAAAAGTCACTGGTGAGTCACAATTACTCAATCAGTATTGAAATTTCATGTGGTTTAGCTAAAAGAGAAAGTGTTAGAAGCATGACTAAGGAAGGAGAAACAGGATGTGGGAAGGTATAGAGGTTTTGGAAAACCATGAACCCTTTAGATAATTGCAAGTATTTCATTATGGCTTGAATCAATGAGTCATGGAAGAGACTGGTGGGGGAGGAAAAAAAACCCAAACTACCAGACATAAGATTATGCAGGGTTCCCAAGAGTCCATTCCAATTCTTTTGGCAATAGGATATTTTGTAGAAAGACACTGCAGCCCCTGGGCTTTATATAAAGTGAGAGAGCACAAAGACAATATGCATTAGACTTCAAAAGATGTCTAGGGGGATATACAACTACAATATAGCTATTGTCAAAAAAGGAGGAACTTTATTCTCATTTTATTTATAGTGTTTACTATACACCAAGAATTGTTAAAATTACTTTATAAATATTAATCCAGTTAATCTCCCCAGCAGTTCTATGAGACAGGTTGCAATATTATTATTATCATTTCTATTTAACAGATCAGAAAATGGATCCACCCAAGACTACAAGGCTCATATATAGTGAAACTAGGCTCTAACTTCGGCCATCTGATTCTAGAGTCCATGCTCCTGACCATTCTATTATTCTGCCTCTTCCCTCTCCGAGACTCAGAAATTTTTCCATACATACATATTTTTAAAACCATTCATGAATATGGATTTCACTGAGAGGGTAATGGCGTGTTGGGAACCCTGTAAGTAGTGGTCCTATAGAGTATATTTGTTATAAAGTCATGCATATAAGCATCATTGAATGTTCAAGCAATTTAGATTCCACACTATTCAGATTTAAAATACAAGGACAGTAAAAGGTTCATCAGCTTGAAATTACTTTTTAAATGATGTCAATGTATTTCGAGTCAATTTGAGAGGATTAAGGGATAATATGGATTTGCCAAACACTTTGAGATACCAAGGCACAGAGGGGGCACTTGTGGGATTACACAGTCGATTTCACAGCTTTCAGTGTGGCCTGAGTTTTTAATTCTGTCTTCACTTTGGAAACTAACTTTGCAGACTGAAATGCTAGTTGTACCAATCACTAAAGTAGAGATTACAAGTCTAAACACTTACAGGTTTGAAATAGTAGTATTTGGCTTATTTATCTATTTTTGTGGTCCTGGAGATTAAACCCAGGGGTGTTCTTCCTATGAGCTAGACCCTCAGTCCTATTTTATTTTTAATTTTGAAACAGGGAATTGTTAAGTTTCTGAGGCTGGCCTCAAACCTGGATCCTTCTGTCTCAGCCTCCCCAGTACTGGGATTATAGGCATATAGTACTGTGCCCTGCTCTTAAGTAATGATATTTTGAGCCACTTGTCACTTTCACGTGTCCCTTTAAGGTGCCACAGTGAGAACAGGGCTGGGAGCTTGGAAAATTAGCAGAGCTCTGCTGCCCCACCCTCATTTCAAGCAGAATGATCATGTTGTTATATTTTACAAAGTAGAAGCTTATGAATAATAGTTTAAACAATGGGTTTCATGGCTTCAAATCTCATAAACAACACTGAATGTCATTTAATTACATTTCCATTTACTGAATCAAGATTCATTACAGTTATACATTCATACCTGTTAAGATAGCTATTATAAAAAACAACAAATAAAAAGTACTGGTGAAGAAATTAGAACCCTTGTGAATTGCTGGTCAGAATGTAAACTCATATAGCTGCTATGGAAATTGGTATGGCCATTTCTCAAAAAATTAAACATAGAAATACCATATGCTCTAGCAATTTCACTTCTAGGTCTTTACCAAAAAGAAGTGAAAGCAAGGACTCAAAAAGATAATTCGTGTGCCCATATTTATAGCAGCATTACTCATAATAGCCTAAAATGGAAGCAATCCAAGTATTTGTCAATGAATGCAAAAAAAGAGTACATACAATGGGATATTATTCAGCCTTACAAAGAAAGCAGATTTTGACACAGTCTGTAATAAGGATGAATCTTGAGGCCATTATGCCTCAAGTAAAATAAACCAATCACAAAGAGACAAATATGATTTCATTTATGCATGATACCTAGGGTAGTCAAATTCATAAAAGACAGAAATTAGAAGTGAGGCATAGTGGTGCACACCTGTAATCTCAGTATTTGGGAGGCTGAGATGGGAGAATAGCAGATTTGAGGCCTGCCTCAGCAACTTAGAGATGATCAGCAACTTAGCAAGACCCTGTTTCAAAAGAAAAAAAATAAGGACTGGGAAAATAGTCCAGAGATAGAATGCTCCTGGGTTCATAGGCTGAGACCAGAGGGTCACAGATTTGAGGCCAGTCTAAATAATTTAGCGAGGTTCTCAGCAACTTGGTGAGACTCCTGTTTCCAAATAAAAAATAAAATACTGCTAGGGTTGGAGGTTGGAGGTAGAATGCCTCTGGGTTCAACCCCCAGCACTGCAAAATAAAAGCTAACAACAAGAAGACAGAAAGTAGAATTGTGGTTTGCAGGGACTGGAGGGCGAGGAGAAAGTGAAGTTTGTATTCAATGGGTACAGAGTTTCAGTTTTGCAAGATGAAGCATTCTAGAAATGGATAGTAGTGTTGGTTTCACAACAATATGAATGCATTTAAACTTAAGAGTATTTGCCAAAATAAAAAAATGTTAAAAAACCCAACATTGCATAATTTAAACCTGGAGAATTAAAATGAAAAGTTTTGAAAAAACTCTCAAGGAAGACATTTGCTATTGTCCATGGGAGACCTTGTAGAGTACAAGATACTTTTCTTAGAAAGTGGTTATTTTAGAAAGTGGATAAAAATGTTGGATTTTTTCTTAGTAAATAAAACAAGAAATAAAGATTAGGGAAATAAAAAGAAAGATTCGCTAAGGTTATATATAGAGAAACACTAGCTAATCTAAAATAATTCATCTTTAATTATGCATTAGGCAGTTAACATTAAATTAACAATGGGTCATGTGGCTAGACTGTTTGAACTCACCAATCATTTATAAGAAATAGTGGATATAGCACCTATGGTTGCATGTAGCTTAAGTAATTCCTGATGGGTTAAAATTGTTCTTATACTTTTACTCTAGCTTAAGCAGGTTAAATCCTCTTTACTTGTATTGTTTAAATAGAAGGGACTATTTCAAAATTTCAGGACTATCCATTATTGAAACATTATTTTGTGAAGAACATTCCAAAGACATGGAACTAGTTCAAAGACATGATACTAGGAGGCCAAATTGGAAAGATTCAGACTTAGAAATCAAAGTATTGAGTCATGAAATGTTATACAGAGAGCTGTTTGCAAACCTACAAATAAAACCAGACCTTTTGAACCTTAGAAGAATTATCTTTCTGATGGTTAAATGATACCCATACTACATACCATCAAACAGAGCAACTTAGGGTGCAAATTGTGTTATATTTTTGAAAAAATAAATTAGATTCCAAGAACTGATTTTTTTAAATGACGTGTTAGTGAAATATCAAAGAAGATTAGGATGTACTAAACCTTATTCTCCTTTTCACGAGTTCTCTCTCTCCCCTGCTTCCTGAAGGCCAACTATAATTGAGGTGGAAAGGTCTGTTACAACTTTTTCATTTACATACTGTACAGGAATTGTATTTGGAAGTTTCCAAACTGGAGAATAGTTTTCAATACTGAATTAAGATTCAATGACTCCTTGGTATGAACTGCAAATTGGGGTCTCCATAGTACAGTCTTTTCTCTTTGTAGCCAAAATACTATGCATATTTTTAGTTAAAATTTGAAATCGGTTTCATTTCTAATGATTTTTCAATCATTTTAAAAGGTTTAATTTTAATTTTTTAAATATATTCCATTTTGTCTCTATTTGTATTATTTTCCCATTTCACTTGGAAACTGAAGGACAAGCTGACTTGGGAAAATAGAAAAATATCAGATTCTCTCAGTTTTTCTTTGGGTATATTATAGGAGGTAAGAACTAGAATTTGGAATCCAAATCCCTAAATCAACCATTAATTTTTAGGTCCTCTCTTGATAAAGAACTTTTGTTGTTGTTGTTCTTTTGTTATTTTACAAAATTAAATTATATTTATTAAAAATAGGTAGCAAACTAGGTATGGTGGTACACTCCTGTAATCCCAGTACTTGGGAGGCTTAGACAGGAGAATCACAGTTTGAAGCTAGCTTCAACAATTTAGCTAGATCCTCTGCAACTTAGTAAGAATCTGTTTCAAAATAAAAATATCACTGGGGATATAGCTCAGAAGTCGAATGTCCCTGGATTCCACCCCCAGTACCCAGTACCTCCCCCCCCCAAAAAAAGTAGATAGCAGATTTATATGGTTCAAAATTCAAAATGTGGAGAGAGCCCAAGATGGCATCTGAGTGAAACACCTTTCCTCAGGCACTGTGAGCTGGAATCAAATCTGCCATAAAAGCAGCTTCTTGACGGAAGAAAAAAATCAACAAAGAAGTGAACAAAGCAACGAGAATTGGACTACAGCTGAAGAGAACCCAGAAAGCTGACCAGGGAGAGCAAAGGAACCCTTCTGCACTGTAGCGGCACTACGCCGCAGTGCAGCTGCCACCATTGAGTCGGCCGCCCAGCATGGGGTCTACTAACACCGAGCCCTAATGACCTCCTGTATACTCATCGACCAGATGTGGAGTAAGCGACTCCAGAACTCCACATCCTTACCAGGTGGCATATCCTATCCCCACACCTTCGACAATGACCGGAACGCGTGGTATGATCAGCTTAAGCCCACGGCAGGGCCACCCCAGCTCACCTCTCCCTCCAGAGCCAGAGCAGCGATCAAATGCACTGCAGAGCTTGAATCAAAACTGCTGCAAAAGCAGCTTCTTGATGGAAGGAAAGAAAAGCAAAGCAGCAAAAAAGTGAACAAAGCAATGAAAGCAGCTTAATAGAACCCAGAAAGCAGACCAGGGAGAACAAAGGAGCCGGCACATGCATGGCAGTGTCGAACACTGCAGAGCGGTGGCTGCCATTGAGCCAGGCGCCCAGAGCAGAGCTATTAGCACCAAGACCTCCAACGACCTACTGTGCACCTAGCAACCAGATGTGGAGTAAGCGCCTACAGAACTCCACACCCTAATCAGGTAGCATATCCCCTCAGGATCAACAGTGATCAGGAACACCTGGGACAACCAGCTTAAGCATGTGGCGAAGACACCCCAGCTCACCCCCTCCCACCGGAGCCAGAGCAGTAGGGACGTGTAAGTTAAATTGCACCCCCGGGGGTTGGGAGCCCTTATACAATGGACAGACTCAATCATCCGCCCTTCTAGCGATTGGATAGGAGCAGAAGTATGAGAGGGATCCAGTGCACACAGGGCATAGAGAACTTCCAGGCACCCTGGAAAATGCCTGGCATTTAGATTGCATTCCCGCCACCAGCAAAGGCAGAAAGAGAGGGGAGGGCGGAGAGAGGCAGACAGGCCCTGTGGAGAGCTCAGAGACACAAGCTTGCAGCAGGAGAGGCACCAGCGGAACTCCCTGCCTGCACTGACAGAATGAGTAAATAAGAATGCTAGATACAGGCTCTAAAATCTAATATAGTGAGCAGATATTTAAAATTTGAAAATTTCCAAGCAGATCCAAAAGGACTACAGAGGCCAACTCAGCTTTGTACTTACAAACTTGCAGGGTGTTTGTTTTTGTTTCTTGTTGTTGTTTGGCTTTGGGTTTTTTTTTTTTTTTGGTTGTTGTTTTTACTGTTTTCATTTTGTATTGCTTTGATTTATTTATGTTTGTTTGGATGATTGGTTGCTTTGTTATATTTTGCTCAGTTTGTTGACTCTCCTCCTTATCCCTTTTACAAGCTTCCCTCCCTCTCTCTCATTTATATTCTTCTCCTCAACACTCTTTCTTTTCTCTTTTCTTTTTCCTTTTTTTCCCTGTCTCATATTAACACCATTTCATATACCACCACACCTAAAACTCTATATTAACTATCAGAATCCCCCGACATATCCACTATCTCTAATCTTTACCCTATGTCACCTGAACACACTCAACCTCTTATTCAACTGGACCATACCCTTTACTATACCCTATTCTTGCATTCATTACTGTGACTTCTCACCCAACCTTTACGACTAAACACAGCCTGTCCCTGTATATGCCAGCGGACACCTCTAAACTCCCACTACAGAGATTGGATGACAAAGCTTTCAAGAGCAGCAAAGATATAAATTTCAGAACAGGGAAATGATGGGAAGGAAAAATAGCAAAGAAACAATGAACCATCACAACTCCACAATAACCGAACTCAACAACACTGAATGGCAGAGATTACCAGAAGAACAATTCAGATCTTTAATAGGAGAAATTATACAAAACTTCCAGAAAGAATGCAGAGAGAGCTGGAAAGAAATAAAGGAACAAATAAACAAAGATTCTGACACCCTGTACAGGAATCATAGAGAAGCTTTGAAGGAAGTGAAGGATGTGAAAGATGCAATAATAGAAGTTAAGGTATCAATACAAACTATAAACAGTAGATTAGACCACATGGAAAATAGAATATCACTCTTAGAAGATGACCGTTCCAAAAATGAATCCATAATACATAATTTAGAAAAAAATTTGACACTATGAATTGGACATCGATGAGATCTAGGTCAATTTAAAAGAACTAACCTAAGAATAATAGGCATAGAAGAGGGAAGAGAAGTTGAAACTAATGGAATAAACAATCTTTTAGAAGAAGTAGTATCAGAGAATTTTCCAAACATAGAAAGAGAAGTTGACACACAGATACAAGAAACATATAGAACCCCTTCTAGACAAGACTAAAAAAGAGGTTCACAATGCAACATAATAATCAAGTTGACTAATGTAGACAATAAGGAGAGAATTCTAAAGGCAACAAAAGTAAAAGGCCAAGTGACATTTAGAGACAAACCATTAGAATCACGCCAGACCTCCCAGAAAGCCAGGAGGGGCTGGAGTAACATATTCCAAACTCTGAAAGAAAATAACTTGCAGCCAAGATTCTTTTACCCAGAAAAACTCTCTCAAATTTGATGGGGAAATAAAAAACCTTCCATGACAAACAGAAACTGAAAGAATTTATCTCTTCCAAACCAGCACTAGATAAAATACTCAAAGAGATTAACTACAAAGAGGAACTAACAAGTAAACATCAGAACCAGAGAAACAATAATTTCCAGGAAGTAAAGAACTAAGCAAAGAAGAATAAACACCACCAAAAACAGAAGTCAAAACTCAAAATGTTAGGAATTAAAAATCATCTCTTAATAATCACACTGAATATAAATGGTCTCAACTCCCCACTAAAAAGGCACAAGGTGGCAAAATGGATTAAAACCCAGAATCCACCTATATGCTGCCTGCAAGAAGCACACCTTACAAACAAAGATTCCCACAAACTAAAGGTGAAGGGCTAGAGTAAGGTAACCCATTCCAAGGGAACTTGAAGACAATCAGGAGTGGCAACTATGATATCAGATAAATTAGACTTCAAGCCTAAGATTATCAGAACAGATAAAGTAGGTCATTTTTTTTACTAGTAAAAGGAACAATTCAGCAAGAGGAAATAACAATTACCAACATCTATGCTCCAAACATAGGTGCAGCCACTTTCATAAAACAAACTCTGCATGATATAAAGTCACACATAGATCCCAATACACTAATATTGGGAGACTTCAATACTCCTCTCATATCACTAGACCAATCTTCTAAACAAAAGGTCAGTAAAGTTGCCTCAGTCCTAAAGGATACCATAAATCAAATGGACCTATTAGACACATACAGACTATTCACCCAACTACAGCTGAATTCACATTTTTCTCAGCTGCACATGGAACTTTCTCCAAAATAGATCACATTCTGGGCCACAAAGCGAGCACTGGTAAACTAAAAAAAATGTAACATAATTCCCTGCATCTTCTCAGAACACAATGGAGTGAAACTAGAAATCAGCTCTAAGAAGATCCAGGGTAACCATGTAAACACATGGAGACTGAACACCACACTGCTGAACGAGGAATGGGTCATAGAAGAAGTAAGGGGAGAAATTAAAAAATTCCTAGAAACCAATGAAAACAGAGACACAACATAACAAAACCTCTGGGAAACTTTGGAGGCAGTACCAATAGGAAAATTTATAGCACTGAGTGCCCACATAAGAAGAGCATAAAATCACCAAATCAATAACCTAACGACACAGCTCAAAACACTTGAAAAACAAGAACATTCTAACCCCAAAGCCAGTAGAAGACAGGAAATCATGAAAATCAGAGCAGAAATTATAGAAGTAGAGAATAAAAAAATACAGAAAATCAGCAAAACCAAAAGCTGGTTTCTTGAAAAATTAAACAAGATAATTAAACCATTGATCAACCTAACCAAAAGAAAGAGAGAATCAACCCAAATTACCAAAATAAGAGATGAAAAAGGTGATATTACCACTGACAGTGTGGAAATCAGAGGATCATCGGAAAATATTTTGAAAAACTATACTCCAACAAAATGGAAAATCTAGAAGAAATTGAGAAATTTCTAGACACATATAACCTTCCTAAATTGAGTCAAGAAGATATTGAAAACTTAAACCAACCAATAACAGTTGAAGAGATAGAAGCAGCAATAAAGAGTTTACCATCAAACAAAAGCCCAGGGCCCGATGGTTTTCCAAGTGAATTTTATAAAACATTTATAGAAGAGATAATCCCGTTACTCCTCACGCTATTTCGTGAAATAGAAAGAAACGAGAGCCTCCCAAATACATTCTACATTCTATGAAGCCAACATCACATTAATACCAAAGCCAAATAAAGACAGCTCAAGAAAAGAAAGCTATAGGCCTATATCACTGATGAACCTAGATGCAAAACTGCTAAACAAAATACTAGCAATGCACATTCAAAACCACATCGAGAAAATTATACACCATGACCAAGTCAGGTTCATCCCAAGGATGCAAGGCTGGTTCAACATACGAAAAACAATCCATGTAATTCACCCATAAACAGAATCAAAGACAAAAAACACATGATCATCTCAATTGATGTTGAAAAAGCATTTGACAAGATCCAACACCCATTCATGCTAAAAGCACTACAGAGAATCAGAATAGAAGGAACATACCTCAACATCATAGAGGCAATATACAATAGGCCCACAGCCAACATCATATTAAATGGAGAAAAACTGTAAGAGTTCCCACTAAAAACAGAAACAAGACAAGGATATCCATTATCACCTCTTCTGTTCAATATAGTACTTGAGAGTCTAGCCAGAGCAATAAGGCAAAAGAAGGAAATCAAAGGGGTAAAAATAGGGAAAAAAGAACTAAAACTATCCCTTTTTGCAGATGACATGATATTATACTTAGAAGACCCAACAAACTTAACCAAAAAACTTATAGAACTGATCAACAAATTCAGCAAAGTGTCTGGATACAAAATCAATCTTAAAAAATCAGAAGCTTTCCTGTATGCCAACCATAAATTCACTGAAAAAGAAATGCAGAAAACAATTCCACTCACAATAGCACCCCGAAAAATAAAGTACTTAGGGATAAACCTAACCAAAGAGGTAAAAGACCTCTATAAGGAAAACTATAAAAAGTTGAAAAAAGAAATCAATGAAGACCTTAGAAGATGGAGAGACCTTCCATGCTCTTGGATAGGCAGAATAAATATCATCAAAATGGCCATACTCCCAAAAGTGATCTACAGATTCAATGCAATACCAATGAAATTACCAAGGTCACTCCTCACAGACATAGAAAAATCAGTCCCTAAATTCATTTGAAACAACAAAAAGCCCAGGATAACCAAAGTATTTCTTAGGAACAAGAACCATGCAGGAGGTATCACAATACCTGATTTCAAACTCTACTACAAAGCCACAGTGATAAAAACAGCATGATATTGGCACAAAAACAGACACATAGACCAATAGAGCACAATAGATGATTCAGAAACAGACCCGCGTGCTTACAGTCAACTGATTTTTTTTTTTTTTTTTTTTTTTTTTTTTTTTTGCGGTACTGGGGATGAAACCTGGGGGCATTCTAACACGGAGCTACAGTCCCAGCCCTATTTTTTTATTCTTTATTTTGAAACAGGGTCTCACTAAGTTGTGGAGGGCCTCACTAAGCAGTTGAGGCTGGCCTCCAACCCAGATCCTGCAGTCTCAGCCTCAATTGATTTTTGACAAAGGAGCCAAAAACGTACACTGGAAAAAAAGATAGCCTCTTCAACAAATGGTGTTGGCAAAACTGGTTAACCATATGCAGGAAAATGGAAATAAACTCCACTTTCTCACCCTGCAAAAGCGTCAACTCAAGGTGGATCAAAGACCTGGAAGTCAGGCCAGAAACCTTGCTGCTACTTGAAGAGAGCATAGGCCCAACACTTGAACACATAGGCACAGGTAAAAACTTTCTCAACAAGACCCCAAAAGCACAAGCAACTCAAAGGAAGATCAACACATGGGATTGCATTAAACTGAAGAGCTTCTGTGCAGCAAAGGAAACTATCAAGAACCTCAATAGAGAGCCCACAGAGTGGGAGAAAATTTTTGCCAGCTACTCTTCTGATAGAGGACTTATATCTAGGATATACAGAGAACTCAAGAAACTCATAGCTAAGAAAACAAATAACCCAATCAAAAATGGGAAAAGGATCTAAATAGATACTTCACAAAAGAAGAAATACAAATGGCCAATAAATGTATGAGAAGATGTTCAACATCACTAGCAATCAGAGAGATGCAAATCAAAACTACCTTGAGATTTCACCTACCCCAATCAGAATGGCAATCATCAAGAACACGAAAACAAATGCTGGCAAGGGTGTGGAGAAGTGGGAACTCTAATACATTGTTGATGGGATTGCAAATTAGTGCAACCATTTTGGAAAACAATATGGAGGATCCTCAGAGGAATGGGAATGAACCTACCATATGATCCAGCAATACCACTTCTGGGTATCTACCCAAAAGAATGGAAACCAAACTATCAAACTAATGCATGCACATCTATGTTTATAGCTGCACAATTTACAGTTGCCAAACTATGGAAACAGCCAAGATGTCCATCCACAGAAGAATGGATTACAAAACTATGGGATATGTACACGATGAAATTTTACTCAGCCATAAAGAAGAACAAAATCATGTAATTTGCAGGGAGTTGGATGGAAATGGAAAACATTATGTTAATTGAGATTAGTCAGTCACAAAAAGTAAAAAAAATCATATGCAATCTTTAATATGTGGAAGCTAGGGAGAAAATGGGACATAAGAGGGACTCCAGATTAAGAAGGAGAATCCTTAGGTGAGCAAAGAATTTGACTTAACGGAAGGTGATGGGGGTAGGGGGGACACCCTAATGCACATGATGTAGTTTCACAAACATATCAAAGTCAATCACTAAATTGAACTTGAGAAAGAGGGAGGGAGAGGGAATGGGGTGGGAATTGGGGAAGGGTTAAATGAGAAATGTGTGCATGTATGCCTTTATCAGCTTGTACCTAACAAAGATGTATGATTACAATGTACCAATTAAAAAATAAAATTAAAAAAATTAAAAATGCACTAAAAAGTATACAATGAAAAATAATTTCTATCTTCTGAGCACCCAGTTCATTCCATTGAACTTATTATTAACCCCCAGCCTAATTTTATTTCTTATTTAGAAATAGGGTCTCGCTAGGTTGATGAGAGTCTCACTACTTGCTGAGGCTGTCCTCAAACATGTGATCCTCCTGTCTCAGCCTCCCAAATACTGGGATTACAGGTGTGTGACACCACATCCAGTTATTTTTTTTACTTTAAAGTGTATCTTGGAGATTTTCTTGTATTAATACAAAAAACTTCCATGTATTTCTTGTTTGTTTCAACTGTATAGTATTCCATATTATTATAATTCATTTTAATCTGTTACCTACAGGTGACATCTAGGTAGTTCAATTTTTTTGCTATTACCATAAATTTTCAGTAATCAACCTTATGCAAATATAATTTTTCTATATGCAAATTTATCTGAAACATAAATTCAAAAAAGTATAATTACTGTGAAATTGTTGAGCCCCCATCAAGTGCTATGAACATGTATACCTCTGTCACCCCAAACTTCATCATGATGTATGAGTACAATGCAGCAATAAAAAAAAAAAGAAAAAAGAAATTGTTGAGTTCTTTTCTTTTTTTTTGGGGGGGGGGGGTTACTGGGGATTGAACTCAGGGGCATTCTACCTCCGAGATATACCCTCAGCCCTATTTTTTATTCTTTATTTTGAAACCTGGTCTCACTAAGTTACAGAGTGCCTCACTAGGTAGCTGAGGCTGGCAGCGAACCCGGATCCTCCGGTCTCAGCCTCCCGAATGCTGGGATTACAAGCGTGCGCCACCACGCCCGGCAATTGTTGAGTTCTAATGCTTGTTTTATGGCAGATTTTCTATATCTTTTTGAGTGATTTTTGGAACATTAAATTTTCCTAAATATCCATTTTATTGTGGTATTAAATTTGTTTGCACAAGTTTGAACAAAGTAGTTTTATTATTCTTTTATTTACTTTATAAATTTAATCTCTTTTCATTAAATTTATTTATTTGTTTATTTATTTATTTATTTATTTATTTATTTATTTATTTATTTATTTTGGTACTGGGGATGAACTCAGAGGCATTCTACCTCTGAGCTATACCCCCAGCCCTATTTTTTATTCTTTATTTTGAAACCGAGTCTCACAAAGTTGCAGAGTGCCTCACTAGGTAGCTGAGGCTGGCCGTAAACCGGGTCTCACTAAGTTGCAGAGTGCCTCACTCGGTGGCTGAGGCTGGCTGCAAACCTGGATCCTCCAGTCTCAGCCTCCCAAATGCTGGGATTACAAGCCTGAGCCACCACACCTGGCTTATTAAATTTATTTTTAACTGATACATAAAACCAAAAAATATACATATTGTTAGGATGATGTCATGTTTCAGGACATGCATACATGTTTAAATCAGGTCGAGTATATCTATCTCCTTAATATTTATCATTTATGATGATACTTTTGAGTCTTTTCTTCTAGTTTTTTTGCAATGTACAGTACATTATTGTTATTTATGATCACCCTATTGTGCACACCAGAGACTCTTACTCCTAACTAGAAGCAAATACCCATTAATCAACCTTTTCCCATTCCTCACTTTCCTTGGTTCTTTGTATTTATTTATTTATTAATTTTGGTGGTACTAGGGATTGAATGCAGAGATGTTCTCCCCCTGAGATATACCCTCAACCACATTTTAATTTTTATTTTTTTGAAACAGGGTCTTGATAGGTTGTTGAGGCTGGCCTCGAACCTGTGATCCTCTTCTCTCAGCCTCCCAAGTACTGGGATTACAGGCATGTGCCACCATGCCTGGCTCTCTGTTGTTATTTTAGATTACTTCATTTTAAGAACCTTCCCCATATTAGTTTTGATTAGGTTAGCTTAATCCTTTTCAATACTTTACGGTTTTTATTCAAAGAACCAATTTTTTAAAACAATTCATTAATTTTTATTTTATCTTTTAACTTCCTGACTTCCAATTTCCTTTATTTCTGGTTGTGTTTCTTCTTTTTTTTTAACTTGATGATTTATATATTTTAATTTTTATATTTTTGCTCAAATAAGTGTATAAGACTGTGGAAGTTAATTTGGGCACTGCTCTAGAATCATCTTGTAGGTTCTATACACTCCAGACCCCCTTTTTAAATTTTTTTTTTTGAAACAAGGTCTCACTAAGTTGCAGAGGCAGACATGGAACCTGCAATCCTCTTATCTCAACCTCCCAAAGACTGGGATTACAGGTGTGCATCATTACGCCCAGCTTCTCATAGGTTCTAACATGTGGTGTTTCTATTATTAATTGCTAGATTTTTCAAAATTAAAGGCTTCATTTTATCTTTGACTTCTTTGAGAGAAAGTATCTAAAGCACAATTCTTGTTTCTGATTTTGTTTCTAATTTTATTTTTATTGAACTGTGATTAATAAATATTGCTCACATTGCTTTATTTTTTGCATTTTAAATTACATATCTCTTCTTCACTGCATATTTTGGTAATGGCACTTAATAGTCTTTTTCTTCTAATTAGTGTGTTTACCTCATTTATTTTCATTGAAATTTTTTTATGTTTTTTCTTTGTATACCTGTTTAAAATCATTCATTATGTTAATTATTTGCTTGTTTTCTGCATTTCCTCTGATATTTAGGTAAGTTAGTTTTTATTAATTAGTAACTAACATTTATTAGTTTACAAAGTAATCACATATTAATATTATTTTGTTAACATGTTTTTTAATTACTATAATTCTCTATTTAAAAACATTTTTTTCAGTGCCAGGGATTGAACCCAGAAGTATTCTACCTCTGAGCTAACCGTGTCCCCCAGCCCTTTTTTATTTCTTATTTTGAAATTGGATCCTACCTAGTTGCTAAGGATGGCTCTGAACCTGCAATTCTCCTGTGCCATCATGCCCCACTTAATTCTTTAGTTTAAGTCTTTTTTCTTGAGCATATCAGTCAGGGTTGGTCAGAAAAGCAGAAACAAATCTATGAATTCTGAAGGAAAGATTTTAGTACAAGAATTAAGAAGTTCATAAAGACTTTGCTAGAGCTGGGAAAGTGAAGATCAGGAAAGCCTTAGCTGGAGTTTATAAGATAAAAAAGAGGTAAGATTGTAGGAAAGTCCATGAGATTATCTCAGCTGCCTGCAGCTCTAAAGAAAGTGATGCTTAGAAATTTATCTAGAAGCTGAAATAAACATGAGGAAATTCAGAAAAACCCACCATTACTAATCTCAACCACTCAGTTTGTTTAATTTTATTTTTGATACTGGGGGATTAAATCTGGGCCAGTGGGAGTGGGGGTCTACCTCCAAGGTACACCCCCTCCATATTTTTTTTATTTGAAACCCTGCTTTAAAATAAAAAATAAAAAGGGCTGGGGGTATAGCTCAGAGGTAGAATGTCCCTGGGTTTAACCCCCAGTACCCTTGCAAAACAACAAACTTGTATATGCTGTTAGTACAACTGGTCACAATTGCCATTCCACTGTCAATTGCTTCTCCCCTTCTGTTTTCATTATCTCAGAAAAATGCCTTTCCTTGGAAGACTAATCTTGAACCATACTAGAAAACAGATTCTGAAAAATATAATTTTAGGTTTCTTCTGTGCGATGCAGAAGAACCTAAGTTGGAAGTAATAAGACAATGAAAGTAGAAATATACAAGTTTGTATTAAAATTCCTCTTTGTAGAATACCAGAGTGACTTTTTTTTTCTAGTGATCAACCCCAAGGGATATACTTATTTTTTTTTGGAGGGGGTACTGGGGATTGAACCTAGAGGCATTCTATTTTCGAGTTACAGCCCCAGACCGATTTTATTTATTTGGAAACAGGGTCTCCCTAGATTGATGAGAGTCTCACTACTTGCTGAGGCTGTCCTCGAACCTGAGATCCTCCTGTCTCAGCCTCCCAAGTACCCAAGGGATATACTTATGATCAGAAAAATATTGCTAAAGCCAGCATTTTTAAATTGCCAGCATAAACAAACAATAGTTAAACTACTAAGGCACTGTTTAAGTATTTTGCATATACTGGCTCATTTAATCCCCCCAACAACGTTAGAAAACTGGGTGGAAACATTATACTAACTTTAATTTTGGAGACCTGAGACAGAAAAGGTTAAGCAATTTCCTCAAGGTTATGTAGCTGAAAACTAGTGGAGCCAGGATTTATATACAGATCATTGTTTTTAGCTTTGGACTTCACATTGTTAAATAATATTATGTCTCTTTCATTTTATATATCATTTAATGTTATTTCTTCCCTAAATACTAAAAATAAATAAGTATACATAGGTAAGCTTTATATATATATACTTATATATATACATATATATGTATACAAAGTTTGCTATAATAAATTATAGTAGTTATAATCTATTCTGGCACCATAACCCTTACATTTCTTTTAATTTTTAACTCTATAGGTCCAATATTTAATAGTCTTTTTGACACAATATTCAGATATTTCTTCATTGACTAAGCTATTGGAACAATCTTTATTCCATTGAAGGTTTTATAAAAAATTTCTTCTTAAATTGACTGTTGTTGTAGAATAATGTGAAGCTAGCCTAGTTATTTTTTGCATACAAGTTATTTGGTTTTTCTGCCTGAATATGCAAAGGGGTCTTCATCATGGAGATCCAGTTATTTTATTAGAATGTATCTCAGTGTTGTGTTGGACTTTTAGTGTCTACTTTCCAGGAGATGTAGTGTGTCCTTTCCATCTGTGGATTCTAGCTTTATCTTTATTTCTGAAAAGTTTTCTTGATTTATACTATATTTGTTCTCTTTAATTGCTTTTACTGTCTTATTCAGAGACTCCAATTGTGTGTACATTGGACTTTTCCTTTCTTATATGCATTTTTTTAATTCTCAAAGCATTTTCCTGTTAAATTCTGTCTAGTCTTTCCCTCCTCTATTTGTAATTCATTGTGTTTATTATAGTATCTTTTTCCTTGTGTTAGTTCTAATTTTGCCTTCATATCTGTGGTGTGTTTTCTTTATTTTTTTTCTAAAGCGTTCAAGCTTGTCCTATCTCCATCTGTTGTCTCTATATTACAGTGCTCTTATGTCTCTTCTTTATGCTCTTCTACAGAAGATATTGCTGAATGGTTTTTAAAATTTCATGGTGAAATATTTTGCCATAGTTTTCATCTCTTCTGTTGCAATATTATACTGGTACTTTAAAAAATTTATTTGTTTTATTGGTGCATTGTAATCATACATCTTTGTTAGGTACAAGCTGATAAAGGCATACATGCACACATCTCTCATTTAACCCTTCCCCAATTCCTGCCCCACTCCCTCCCCCTCCCTCCTTCTCAAGTTCAGTTTAGTGATTGACTTTGATGTGTTCATGAAAGTACATCATGTGCATTAGGGTGTCCCACCTCCCTCCATCACCTTCCATTAAGTCAAATTCTTTGCTCACCTAAGGTCTAGTATTTAAAAAATATTTTAAATATACTTTTATGCCTGCCTCTTTACCAGCAGGGCAGGGGATGATGCAATGAAAAAAGTGTTCTTGAGACTTTATTCTCGATCTCAAAGAAGTGAGGGGAAGAAGTCAAGAGAGTCAAACTCCCCCAGCTAGGGAAACTCAGCTCTTCAGAGTTAAGATTGTGTTATTAAATCATTGCTTGTCTCTTGCTAGGGAGTAGAGCATTGGTGTTAGGAATGCTTTAGAAGACAAGTTGTTACCTGGCAGTTTTGCAGGTAAAGGTTGCTGTCTTCAACTCCCTTCTTGGGGTGGTCTTCCATTATTAGGCAAAGCAAGCAAAAGGCATAGTAAAACAGGAGGAAATAGCTTAGATAGTGAAGGGGCATCGAGGTTACAAGCAATACCCTGTTTCCAAACAAACAAACGAAAAGGGTTGGTAGATGTATCTTGGAGGTAGAATGAAAGACTTGATGAAGGCAACACTTCAATGGGCACAATGTACATACACAAAATGATCAATGCTAATCTCAACACCAAGTACAGGAAAGGGAAGGAAATGGTATAGGAACAAGAGGAGGCTCACTGAGTAATGTGTGCATGTATGTCTCTATCACTCTGAACTTCATCATGATGTATGATTACAATGTACCTATAAAAGCATGAAAAACTGTTCTAAGTCTAAAAACTATTGGCTTAAGGATTTATAGCTTCTTGCTTGCTTTGGCAGAAGACTGCCTCTCGAGGGAACTGAAGACCCCTCGTGCGTGTGTGTGTGTGTGTGTGTGTGTGTGTGTGTGTGTGTGGTACTGCAACTTGGACCCAAGGCTTTGCACACGCTAGGCAAACCCTCTACCACTGAACTATATCCACAGACCCCGTGTGTATGTGTGTGTGTGTGTGTGTGTGTGTGTGTGTGTGTGTTACTAGGAATTGATTCCAGGGACATTCTATCTTCAAGATACACCCCTCATACCTTTTTATTTTTGGTTTGAAAACAGAGTGTTGCTAGGTTGCTGAGAGTCTTGCTAATTGCTGAGGCTGTCCTCAAACCTGTAATCCTCCTGTCTCAGTTTCCCAAGTGCTGAGATTATAGGCATGCATTATCATGTCAGTATCACAGCCCTTTAGAAATTTTTTTTGAGGCAGGTCTCACATCTCACAAAGTTGCCCAGGCTAGCCTCAAATTTGTCATCTTCCTGCCTCGGCCTCCCAAGTAGCTGAGATTACAAGCCTGTGTCCCTTTCCCTGGCATGTTCATATCTTTGAATGAGTTGAATTTTTTTCTAGATAAGCCATTGGTAGGATGTTCTTGTCTTAGAGAGGACAGCACTCTATTTTAAGTTTCAAGGAGATGCATTTGTGTATCTGTACTTTTTTTCTGTATCTGTACTTTTTGTGAGAGTTCTTTTAATTTTTATCTTCCTAGCCAAAGGAAATAGACAGCTGTGTGTGGTTTGCAGTACTAATCACAATGCTGCAAATACAGGATGCTTCTGGAAAATATGAATTGTCTATGCAATTTGATGTTCAATGCTTCCCCTCCTGTTTCTCAGAAGTAAACCAAATTCAGTGAAACTCACTCTGCCAGTGTCTGCATACTTTTCTTGCTGTCAAAATTGAGAAACTGTCACTTACTTCTTCAAGCTGTCTCCCTTACATTAGGGAATAATCGGTATTTTTAATAAGCTTTACTGTCAAATGTTTCTCATTTCAGTGTCTTTCTGAAACCATGTTTGATTTTCTTCTTTGGAAATAATTTCCGACAATTTGTTGTTGTTGTTTTGACATAGTTTAAACAAAATGAGTTGTATTAAACAAAAAAAAAATGGAAAAGGCTGATGTTAAGTTCTCACCTTGAAACCATAAGTGACACATTTTTGATAACTAAAAGAAAAATCGAGATTCAATGAGTTTTTGATAATTTTTCAATATGCATTATTTATATGTTCATTCACCATTAAGATGGCCCCAGTCCAAAATTTCCTTTATCACTAATCTGTCTGAATGAGTATTTCTAAATCTTGCTAGAACATTTTAAAGTTCTATCAATCCCTCTCACCAAATAAAGAGGGCTACTTATGTCATTATTTCTACTTTACCCAAAATAGATCTGTTCTACTTTATGTGGAGGGTAAAGAAACTCAAGCTTCAGAAAAAAAAAAATTGAACCATTTTATAGCAAAATGGAAGGGTATGTGAATGAGTGGTTTGACCAGAGATAATATATTTAGCTATATTCAAAAAGAAAATCTCACAAACCATGTAGGGGGAATAAGCAAGTTTCAACAAATATATATGTAATGCCATAGAAGACACAATGTTATGCTCTGTGCATTTCTGGTTCTGGCAATATTTATGAGTAAGATAACCTAAAATTTCTCTCAATCCAGAGAAAATTATTTCAATACATTACTAAGTTTTCAAGACAGGCAAGAAATCCCTAGGTTCTGAGGGAAAGAGTGAAAACTTAAACACAAAATGCCATTTTCAGTAATCATGGGGATTGGGCTAACTTTTCCCTTTCTCTGCCCTGAGACAAAGGTTTAGAGAGGTAGAATTTTATAATTAAGAATTGCAAGAAAAAAAAGACTAGTTGTTAAGAGAAAAAGAAAAAGAAAAATCTAGTTGTTAAGAGTAGCAACTAGTTAAAAAAAAAAGTCTAGAAGTAAAAAGAGACAACATATTTTGTTTTTCTTGGCCTGGATTGTGGATTGAACAAAACTCTCCTGGATCATAGCCACAGGTAGGAGCTGGGCATGGCAGCCCACACCTGTAATGCCAGTACTTGGGAGGCTGAGACAAGAGGATTGTAGGTTCGAGGCCAGCTCCAGCAACTTAGCAAGACCCTGTTTCAAAATAAAAAATAAAAGGGCTGGAGATGTAGTTGGGAGGTAGAATGTCTCTGAGTTCAATCTCCAGTGCTAAAAATAAATAAATTAATTAAAATACATTTAAAAAATATTTACAGGTAGGTTTACCATTTAATGCTATAATATCTCCATGAGGCAGAGACTCCCAATGTGAGAAGTTGACAGCAAAGTGAACCCAGGGTCCCTGATATTATTGATGTGCGTACAATCATGATGCTATGGAACCATTCTCTTCCTAGAAATTGCATAGAATTTTCATGACTTATCACATGAGAAAATTATAAAGTCATCCAGATAATGAGGACAAATCTACAAATAAGCTGACTACAGATTTATTAATAAAACTAACAGAGATGAGAAATCAACAGAACGAATATCTTTACATCTTAAAAAAAACCAAAAACAACAGCATAGTTTGTTAAGTAGCAGATATTCTTAAAACAAATTTAATTTTTATTTTAAATCCAGATTAAGGATATTTTCAAGAGACAAATTGAAACAGTACTTCCTTTTTGGAAAAGAGACCATAGACTGTGTGTGTGTGTGTGGGTGTGTGTGTGTGTGTGTGTGTGTGTGTTACTGGGTATTGAACCTAGGGGCATTCTACCCCCAATCTACATCCCCAACCCCCCCTTTTTTATTTGGAAATGGGGTCTCACTAGGTTGCTGAGATTGGTCTCCAACTTGTTATCCTGCTGTCTCAGTCTTCCAGGTACTGGAAGTACAGGTGTATGCCACTACACCCAGCTTTATCTCTCATACATTTGAGAATGGGTGTTGAGGAAACCTGCGACCACAATTTACTAACAAACATAAGCATGCACACAAAGGTAGAGAGAAGTCTCCCATTGCACAGCATGAGGCAGTTGGGGGCACCAAAAGGACAAAGGTGACCAGAAAAACGAGGAATATAAAAATGAAATTGTCATTGGAACTACGGATCACAAAAGTAGGCCAGGACATATATGCTATACCGAACTGGGGTAACTGGAGAATGAATAATTTAAATAGATGACCACTTGTCTCCTGTAACAATAACCAAAATATCCAGAATGTACTAGAAAATCACTCATCGTATCAAGAACCATGACACACATAACTTGAATGAGAAAAGGTAATCAACTGATTTTCACACTGAAATGAATCATATGTTAAGAGTTTTCTGAAAAGGATTTTAGACTAGTCATTATAAAAATGCTTTAAAAATAATTATGAGTTCTGTTGAAAATGGAAAAATAAGAGGATCTCAACAAAGAGTAATTATTTAAAAAGTACTAACTGGTTGGGTGTAGTGGTGCATGACTGTAATCCCAGTACTTGAGAGGCTGAGACAGAAGGATGTCAGGTTCAAGGGCAGCCTCAGCAAGTAGTGAGATTCTCATCAACCTAGCAAGACCCTGTTTCAAAGTAAAAAGTAAAATAGGGCTGGGGGTGTAGTTCTGAGGTAGATGCCCCTGGGTTCAATTCCCAGTACCAAATGAAAACAAAAACAAAACAAAGAAGAAATTAAGACATTCTTAGACAAAAGAAAATGGAGCTAATTTGTCATTAGTACACTTATCTGTAAATAATGGCTCAAGTCTGGTTGTGGTGGCACACACTTGTAATCCCAATACTTGGGAGGCTGAGATGGAGGATTTCAGGTTCACCACCAGCCTCAGCAACTCAGTAAGGCCCTCTGCAACTTAGTGAGACTCTATTTTAAAAATAAAATGGGGCTGGGGGTATAGATAAACCCAGGGGCATTCAGAGGTAGAATGCCTTGGAGTTCAATCCTAGTACCACACACACATAAAAGGTTCAAACTATCCAAATAAAGAGGAAGAGCTGGGCATGGTAGCACATGCTTTAATTCCAGTACTTGGGAGGCTATGACAGGAGGATCACAGGTTTGTGGCAAGCCTTAGCTACTTAGTGAGGCCCTCTGCAACTTAGTGAGATCATTTCAAAATAAAGATTAAAAAATAGGGCTGGGGGTGTGGTTCAGAGGCACAATGCCCCTAGGTTCAATCCCCAGTGCCACAAAAAAGAAAAAAAAAAAAGAGAAGTCTGGGAACTTTAGAGAGTAAAGAACAACAGAATTGGCAAAGTAATACATTATTTTTTACCTCTTGAGTTTCTTAAGTCCATGTTTAACAGATGATGTGGTGCTTAGTGTATCTAGAGAAAATGCTGAAGAAAACTATTTAATATCTTAAAAGCAGGTTAGGGTGATGAAAAAAATCACTGAGGCTCAGAAGAAAGAGTCCTGATTTCAGCATAGGCTGCCTAACAGCACTGTCTCCTGCCCAGGTTAGGATATAGGACACTTTCATATACACACATCACATTATTGATCCTACTACCATTATCTCTTAGGGAAATCTCTGCCCCTGTCTTGAGGGAGATATGTAAATAAACTGATTACAAAATTTAAAAAGTGAGATAAAGGTACATCAATGGAAGTAAAGTTTCAACATTTCACTCCTAGTGATTATTTTAGTCAGCTTCTCCATTACCATGACCAAAATACCTGATGAGCACAACTTAGAGAAAGAATGGTTTATTTAGGGCTCATGTTTTCAGAAGTTTGGGAGGTTTCAAAGGTCAGTCCATGTTCAGCCAACTTGCTGGGGTAAAAACTGTGGCACAGATCGTGTGGTAGAGAAAAGTTGCTCTCAGTCATGGTACCCAGAAGAGCAGAGAGCAAGAAGAAGAGACTGGGGACTCATGTAGTCCACAGGACCAAAACCCTAGTGACACACCTTTTCCAGTCATGCCTCACCTCTAAACCTTCCTGCATTGAGGACCATGCTTTCAATCCATGAGCTTTTCGGGGTACATTCTAAACCCAAATCATAATAGTGGTAAACCATCAATGCTGGTAGACTCTGATCAGTTCAACACTGTATAAATAACACAGGACACAATTCTAAAAGATGTCCAAGTAGCCCCATAGGAATACAAGGCAGAAACAGTAGAATGAGAAACAGAGGCAACAATCCTAAAACAAATGATATAATGGCAAACTTAAATCCTAACGACAACAATTACTTCAAAGTTGATGATCTAATTTCCCCAGTTAAAATAGTAAATAATAAAACATGATCCAATTATATATTGTTTTCAAGAAACTAACTTAAAATATAATGACATAGGTAAATTAAAAATAAAAGCATAGCCAGGCATGGTGGCACACATCTGTAATCCCAGTACTTTGGAGGCTGAGACAGAAGGATCACAGGTTTGTGGCCAGCCTTGGCAACTTAGTGAGGCCCTCTGCGACTTAGTGAGACCCTGTTTCAAAATAAAATAGGGGTAGGGGTGTAGCTCAGAGGTAGAATACTCCTGGGTTCAATCCCCAGAACAACACACACACAAAAAAATAAAAGCATGAAAAAAGATTCCTATGATTTAGATATGTCCCCCAAAATTCATGTGTTAGAAACTTAATCCTCAAATTCCTCAAAATCCTCAAATGTGCTAAGGTTATTTGGAGGTGGAGCCTTTGGGTGGTAATTAAACTTAGATGAGGTCATGAGGGTGGGCCTGGAGAATGGCATTAGTAGCTTTATAAGGAGGAGAGATACAACTTGGACTGCTTACTCTGTCCTGACTGGTGATACATGTCAATAATCCCAGTACTTGGGAGGTTGAGACAGGAGGATCACAGGTTCGAGGCCAGCCTTAGCAACTCAGATCTTTTTCAAAATAAAAAAATAAGAAGGGCTGGGATTGTAGCTCACAGATAGAATTCCCTGGGTTCAATTACTAGTACCAAAAAAGAATGCAAGATTGATTATAGATTATTGATGCATGCAAGATTTTTGATGAGCCTCAAGATATTTACTGAATGAAACAACTGTTTCCAAAATATTACATATATGACATTCTAGAAATAATTATGGATTTAGGCTAAAGGATGGGTTGTATATGCTATAAGGTGTGGCATTGTGGAGCCATGTGGTAATATTATGGTTCTATATGTTTATCATGGTGGTAGTTACTCAAAGTTACACATGAGAAAAAAAAACTGCATAGAATTACACACATGCACACACAGATGAGTTGGAGAAATATAGAGAAACTATGGATTGCACCTGTGCTACTTTTCTGGTTTTAATATTGTATTATAGTTATGCAAGGTATTAACACTGGAGGAGACCAGATGAAGGATTTACTTGATATCACTATAAATTTCTTAGCAATTTCCTCTAATTCTATAACTACTGAAAATAAAAACATTAGAAACATAATAACATTTTCCTAGACATTTTATTGTTGCTGATTTCTAAGTTCATTTGTGATCAGATAAATTTTTATAATATTTTAATCATATTACATTTATTGAAATTTCTAAGGATACAGCAAATGGTCTGTGTTGAGGAACATACCATGTTCATTTTAAGAAGGGGCAATATAGTATTCTAAGAGCATCATTTAGGTCAAGATATTTAACAAAGTTATTCAGATTCCCTGTGCCTTTACTGAGTTTTTGTCTAAATTGTCCTGTCAATTTATAAATGTGTGTTAAAATATCTTATTTTTTTGTATTTTTGTGGTGCTGGAGACTGAACCCAGAGGCATTCTACCTCCAAGCTATACTCTCAGCCCATTTTATTAGTTTTTATTTGGAATCAGGGTCTCACAAAGTTGCTGAGAGCCTCACTAAGTTGCTGAGACTGGCTCAAACCTGTGATCCTCCTGTCTCAGTCTCCCAAGTACTGAGATAATAGACATGTGCCACCATGCCCGGCTTAAAATTTCTTACTATGACTTTAAAGTGCCTGTTTGTCCTTTAGTTCTGTCAATAATTTATATGTGTATACTTTGAAAATCTCTTGTTAGATATATACCATTCTAGTTGTGACTTTTTGGAGAATTGAATTTTTATCATTTTGAAATGTCCCTCTGTATCTCTAATAATCTTCTTTGCATTTAAGTCTATTTTATTGGACATTAATTACAATTACTGCAGCTTTTTTATACTTAGTCTTTATGTTATATCTTCTTCCATCTAATTACTCTGAACTTATCTGTCTTTTTACTTAAAATGCATACTTATGGACAACATACAATTGCTTCTTACTCTTTTATCTGTTCTGACAGTATCTAGTTCTTTTTTCTGGGGAGGGTTGTACTGAAGATTGAACCTAGGGTATTCTATCTCCCAGCCACACCGTCAACCCTATTTTATTTTTTTATTTTATGACAGGGTCTCACTAGGTTGCTGAGGTTGGCCTCCAACCTGCAATCCTCCTATCTCAGCCTCCAAGCACTGGGATTACAGGTATATGCCAGCACACCTGGCTTTAATAGTATCTAGTTCTTAATTGGAGAATTTAGGTCATTACCACATAATGTAATTATTTATATGTTTTAATTCAGATCTAATGTTTTGTTATTTGCTTTAGGTTGGCTCCCTGTGTTTTCTGGTTATTTGTTCACTTTTTTTCTGCCTTTTGTTGCTGTTTTTCTTATTGGTTAATACATTTTAGAATTCTATTTTTACTTGTCAATTTGACTGTTTTTTATGAACTAGTTCCCATGTTTATCTACTTGATTGTTTCCTGATCTGCCTTAACATGTCAGAAATAACACATTGAAAGTCACAAGCTGCTTATCTTTGTACTCCACTCAGATCTCAGTCATTTATTTCCATAATGCCTTGGGAGAAGTAGTCACAAGAGATCTGCTCCAACTTCCTAACAAAGAGCATATCAGAGTTTAAGCATAACTGTTCAAAGAATGAGTTAAAATTTTCACAGTTAAAAATGATAACTATCCTAATTTTGAATTTTATTGTTAAAGAGTACCACCCTTTTATAATAAAACATAAGACTATATCAAAGGTTGTAAACTGGTAAGTCTAGCCTGCAGAGGGATTTGTCTAGCCCACGATGCTTTTAATTTTTTTTTTTTTTTTGTGGTACTGGGGATGAAAGTCAAGGACTTACTACATCTGAGCTATACCTATTTTATATTTTGAATCAAGGTCTTACTATGTTGCTGAGGCTGGCCTCAAACCTGCAATCCTCTTATCTTAGCCTCCCAAGTACTGGCAGTATAGGTATGTGCCACCAGGCCTGGCTTAAACTTTTTAAAAAAATTATTATTTATTGCCAAAGATACAAAGACTTCTGAATTACATCTGTGATTTCTGATTGTCCTAAAAAAGTAAAAATAAAAAAACCTGATGGTTATAGCCCTGCATGTAACAAGCAGGTAAAGGGCAGCTTCTCCTTTGATAGGTCATGTGTTCTCCAACTGCCTATGGATATACAATTACATATCAAAGGTTTGATTTTAATTTTGTTGTACATATTGGAAGCTGAGTAGATTACTTACTATTCCATGAAAATATTTTTAATTAGTAAACAAGCATAACACCTACCTTTGTACACTGCTTAAAATGTAGAATAAAATAGACTAAATCAATATAGAAGAGGCAAATTAAGGGGGGAGGAGTGAAAGTCTGAGGCTTGAATTAGAAGTTCTCAAAGCAAGGCAAACAATAGTATTTCGCTTAGACAATGTTGTGTGTGTAAAGCACAAGATGGACCTTGAAACTAGCTATTAGAAAACATTAGCTATTTATGAGGGAAACTGAGCAACTACAAAGGTGGTTTCTTTTATTTTGCTAAACTGTAACATTTATTTTGATATTACTTCAAAATATCTAATGGAATGGCCACTTCCCAGATAATTAAAATACTCCATATATTAAACACTACTTCTGTAGGATATATTCTATCATTTGAAGTAGAAATAAAACCCAAAGAATGTCTTACTAAACAATTAGCTGACCCTAGGTATATCGTCTATGACCAATGCAGTAAGACTAAATTTACTACATCTTAATTTCAGGTATAAAATAGACAATGTAGAGTGCCTTTTGATTGGGAGAGGTGGGGGAAAAGCAAGACAGGTAAATGATCTGCATCTTAAAATGTAAAATTACATCTTACATGCTCAAGATCCCCTCCCAGTGCTGAAAACACAAGATGTTTTCCAGAAACAGTATTATAATCCATTGATATCAGACATCTAATACATTGCAATCAAAACCTCCTCATAAAAAGAAGTCTGTGTATTCATGGATATTGTAGAATCTTAGTCTCTTCTCTATATTATTGAAAAATACAAATAAATATATCTTTGAGGCATTATAGCAGTCACCTTTGTACTGTGGAAATGTCTGATCAACTTTGGCAGCCCAGGCCATGAGGCCCCCCCCCACGACATCCTGAACTGTTAAAGAATCTAACTCTTGAGATGTTGTTAAGGATGGCAGGATCCTCACAGCTTTCTGGGGGTCATTTCCTAGTTTGCAAATCACATAAATGGGGAGTGCAGCCGCTTCCCTACCTGGATTGCTTCTCTCAAGAGTTTCGGGCTCCCTGCACCCCTCCGCTCCAAATGGTTCAAAGAGATGTGTAGGACATGAGGCAAAGGACAAATGTCCACCTTCACTTGAGGCCTGACATCCAGCAACAGGTGGGATGCCCCGGAATCCAGAAGTAGCGTATAATCGGCGACAGACACCCACTCCTCCAGACTCAGTAACTCCACAGAACGGCACTTGTCGGAGGCTGAGGAGCCACAGAAGGCCTCCTAAGTCCTGCAGGTTAGTCACCGTGGGCTGCGGCAGCGATCTTCAACACTTCCAGCGCCTGCAGGCAGCCCCGGACCCCAGTTTTGACATTGAGGACCCCATCATCCGTAAAGTTGGTCACCGTCTCCACTGAGGTGGGTGGGGGAACACACAGCAACAGCAAGGTCTCGCGTCATAATGGTAGATTGTGATTTGGCCCCGAAGCGCAGCGCTCTGGCAGATACCAGAGGCCGGCGCGCCAGCACACGGGCTTGTTAACCAGGTAGCCAGTGGGGCGGTAGTCAGAGCAGTCGGTCACCACATCGAAGCAGTGGATCAGGTCTAGCACCATGGCTGGGGTATGGGCGCGGCCAAAAAGGCTTTGGCTTGGCGGGCTTGTGCCTCACAGTGTCAGGCTGCTCATCTCTACTACTTCCTAGTCTACCAGGCCAAGGCGGCCCACGTCCACTGCTGCTCGCCGGGTATTCCGGCAGAGGGCAGCCAAGTCGACTGCAGTTCACGATCAGCACCAACGCGGTGGCTAGGCGAGCAGCCTGCTCTTCAGCACCAACGCGGTGGCTAGGCGAGCAGCCTGCTCTGACGCAGGATCTCTTGCCAAGACAGGGCGGCCTTTGGTGGCAGCAGCAACATCGAAACCAGCCTTCGGATTCTGGTTCTGAGTCTGCCAAAAGAGCTGCCACCAGCCTCTGCTTCAGGAAATCCAGCTCCTCCTCACACTGGGCAACTTCAGCCTGTAAAGCCAGTACTTGCTTCCCGACAGCCACGGAGACCTCTTCCAGAATTTGTCCTGAAAGGAACTTCTGTCAGTTTGAATTTTAAGCTATGTGTCTTTGCATTGGATAATTATTAATCTATGTAAAAGTTCATTGATTCTTTCCTTTGTCATCTCCATTGTATTAAGCCTACCCAATATATTTTTAATTTCAAATATTTTTTCTTAGTTTTCATTTTGCATGTTTCATTTATATTGTTAGTGATTTCTTCTTTTCATTCATTATAACATAGTTTCTTTTTACCACACTTAGCATATTATAAGGAATGCTTTGAAGTCCCAGCTTGATAATTCCAACATCTAGGTAATCTCAGGGTTGGCACCTATTGGTTGTATTTTCTTTAGAGATTGAGTTACATTGTCTGGTCTTCATATCAGGTAGCTTTGTATTGTCCTCTGGACATTTTGCTTATTGTATTTTGGAGATTATGGATTTTGTCCCATTATTCCTAAGACTGTTGATGTTTTGAGCAGGTAATTGACTTGGTTGAAAATGGTCATAGCAGCACTGGGCTCAATTTCTTAGGTCTTATCTACAAGCTGATTTCTGCTTTCCTCATACATGTAGAATTTAGACATAAACCAGAGACTCAGGCTGAGTTTAAAAACAGAATACTGGTTTTCCCCTCTCTATTTCTTTCCTGTCCTAAGTTACTGCTTATTTTCTTTCAATCTTTATTGTCCTGGGTTCCTTTATGTGATTATTCTGGTGAAAGAAAGAAAGAGAGAAAGACCCCTATAGTGACTACCCTCAAGGTAAAGCTGCCAAAAAAAAAAAAAAAAGATACTCATTACATTTGAATAACTTGTCATATGTTTCCATAGCCCAGAAAATCCATCTACACTTGTTCTGGATTAAAAACACTCAAGTAGTTATTTTTATGTACATTTTGTTGTTGTTTTGGTCCTAGAGATTTAACCCAGAGGTATTCTATCCCTGACCTACCCTTTCTCCTCCCTTTTTATTTATTTTATTTGAACATGGTCTTGCTAAGTTGCTGAGGCTGGCCTTGAACCTGTGATCCTCCTGTCTCAGCCTCCCAAGTACTGGGATTTCAGGCATGTGCCACCAGGCCTGGTTTAATTTTATGTACTTTAATAGAATGTATTGCTTTTATATGCAGAAAGGTCATTTAACTAAGCTCTCATTCCTTTATGTCAGAAGCAGAATTCCTCTCAAAGCATAATAAAATATAAAAGTCAGAAGTAGGAAAATAAACAGACATACACAGCCAACTAAAAATGGTACAATTAAAGTAATAAATAAAAGCTGAAGGAATAAACATTATTATGCATAAATCGGCATACTGACAGAGAATAAAAATATTCTTTAGCATACTAATGTATTTTCCAGAGCCTTAACATGTGTAAAACAAAATGGATAGTACTACAAAGAGAAATTGAGAAATCCATACTCCCGTTTTAATAAACCTTTTTTGTAGCTAATACATAACCCACACTAAATTTTATAAAGATATGAAATAGTTGAACTATGCTCTTAATAAGGTTGATTTTATGGAAAAGCATGTATGAGCTTCACCTATTCACTTTCTGGAAGAAATCTGTGCTTGATGAAAAATTAATCATTTTATTTTTTCTACCTCTTCCTAGTCATCCATATGTGTCCAGTAAAATGTTGTCAGGCTTTTAGAATTAATTAGGTTTCTGTGGGAAAAAGCACCAAACATTGAAGGGATATTAAACTTAAATGTGCTGAAAATGAAATTTTAATATCTAGAATTATGTGTGATGTGGATTTAAGGAACAAACAAAAAGCACACCTCTTTTTTCCTTTCTGATCAATGATGGGAAAACCTCAAGAATTAAGAGTACATCTATAATGTAGGCAGCTGAGCCTCATGTGGACATTAATGGAAATAGTGTTTGGCATTTCACTCCTGTAAATAAAGCTGCTGAATAGAACTACTTCAGTGATCAATATTGTCTAATTCAGAGTTATAAGCCTTTGTAATTGTAAAGGACAAGGGAAAATCAATCAATCAAGAAAATGTTCTAACCTTCCTTTTAGATTTTTTAACTTTAAAGAATGCTATTTGTCCTCTTCTTTTCCACTAGCACCTTTAAAGTAGTGAAATAAATGAATTTTCAACTTGTGTGTTTACTTACATGAACTACAGAAATAGCTTTAAAGGGGATTATTCTGTATTTTGAAGTTATTTTTAATAAAATTTAATTATGTTTTATAATGTATTTAATAGAAAATGCATTGTTGGGCTTTTTTTGATGTCCTGTTTACTGCAAATGAAAAGGCTGGTATTGCTCAAAAATATAGAATATGCTTTTATACATAGTAGCAATGTCTAATTTGTATATACTTCAATATCCCTAAAACTTGAAAGGGGGACCTTGTAAAAATTAAAGTATACACTTAGTCTAAAATAAAAAAGAACAGCATGTACACTCTTCTGAACTATCTACATAATTTGTTACTGTTCATATATTTAGTACAGTTAGAGTTTATTTTCTGACTGCTTAGAACAGGTTCACAATGATCTGTAGAATGGTGGTATTCTCATTTGTAAGTATTCTGCTATGTTTTGAGGAGGAGGGAAAATGGAAGTTATACATTGTTGTTTGGCAATTCATTATAACCATCTACATTCTCTAGCTTAAAGTCAGCTCTGGATTTATTTTAAAAAGAACTGCTGGTTGTTCAAAGTTGTTAAACCATCCCATGGAACTCTAGTTTTCTCTCCTACTTAAAAAAGTCAGAGCTTTGCAACTAATGTACTATAAAGAGTTATTGTTATAAATCATAGTAGTTCTCATTTCCCCACCAAATTTTGGGAATACTATGGATATTTTGGAATAAATCTATCATCATGTACATTTTCAGTGCTTTATAAGAAATGTGTCTTTCTGGTTGATGTTAGAATGATTCGTTTTCCTTTGCTTTTCCATAATTTCCCTACCATGTATTTAAGTATATTTTTTTTCTGGAGGTGTCTTTATGCTTCTTGAATCTGATGTTACATGTATGTTACCATTATGGAATTTTTCTCATCTCTTGAATATTGCCTCTACTCCAATCACTCTGTTTTTCTTCAAAATCTCTTATGAAGGTACATTAGACTTTTTCATTATGTTCTTAACTTTTCGGCCTTGCTTTCACAATTTATCTTTATAATGCTATATTGAATTTCATATACAGTTCACTAATTCTATCTTCAGCTTTGTTCAATTGGCTATTTAATCCAACCATTAGGGTTTCTCATATCAGGGAGTGCATTTTATTTATAGATGTTTACTGTTGTTTTCGTCCAATCAGCCTATTTTTAAGTGTCTACTTTTTCTTAAATTTTCAATTATTTCTTTTATTTATTTAGCCATTTAAAATATTTGTTTGGTAGTCCTCGGATTTTTCTTTTGTTACCAAAGATTCTGAGGAGACACAAGAAACAGGAGAAGCACTATCAAGCATTTTTGGTAACTGGGTTATTTCATTGCATGCTTTGTAACTTGAAAAAAAAAAAACTAGCTCATCTTACACAGGACCAGTTTTATTCTGTGAGAATTCCCTGTCACCTTGGTAATGGGGATGACTCAACAGAATGCATTTTCACTTCTTATATCATATACCACTTGACCGTCCCTGGCTCAGAATCAAGTTTAAGTCAATTTCTTGGATGCATGCACCACATAAGTATTGCCATTTTTGCAATACTTCCTTAAGTAAGAAATGGGACAAAGGTTCTGAATTCTAATGGAAAACATTTATCTTTCTTTAGTATAGAGCAACAAGCTCCTTTTTATCTCTTGTGGCTAGTAAATGGATTTTGTTGAATTTCTCATTTCATGTAAAGGGGGAACTTTGAGAGTCCCATATTTATGGAAGAATCTCATTTCCAACTTCCCAGCTGCATGATCCCAAAACCTTGACTCTTTCCTTTGCAGGTGTTGTATACCAAACAACTTAATCAACCAATCACCTCAGAATTTTCCCTATCTTCTTTTCCTGGAAGTGTGTGAGCAGTGTTAACTAAGTTGCTTCCTGCTCTTTCTGTCCTCATCTCCATTCTCCTCCATGAGCTCCCTCTTCACTCTGTTGTTCCCTTGTCCTTCTTCATATTCTTTGCTTGTACCATTTTATACTTTTTTTTCTTGTAATATCTGCTGAAAATATTTAAAATTCTATTTTATCTAACATAAAATATTTTTAGAAGGTAGGGTTTCCAGATTAATTTAGTTGAAAATATAAGCCCCTGATGAAATTCCTTTTCTCAAGATCTAGATTCAGTTCTACTTTATTGCTCTATAGAATGTTTGAACTGGGAAAACAATCAAAATATGTTCTACTCCAGAAATCTAAAACTACAATGTTTTGGAGGGCCAAATAGGAAACATAAATGTGTGAAATGTCTAAGACAATAAGGGGTGGTGGGACAGTAAGGGTTGTTGTACACTTGGAGAGTGTTTATCACACCTAAACGAGTTTAAAAATATCTAATACTATGCCAGACAAACACTTTGGAATTTTTTTTTAACCTTTAATTCTATACCAACTCCCTCATTCTATATATGATGAAACCAAGAACAGAATATGTCTTCCTCATTTATCACAACTGGTCACTTGAGCCCCCTATTCAATAATCATGACCACCATAAATTTATGAAACAATTACTAGAAGATCACGCAAACTTTATAATAAAATATTACTTTGTTTGGTACAGACTAATCCTATAAGAGTTCAGAAAAGTGAAAAATAAGATATTAAAGTTTTCAGTATTACCATTCTGTTCTCAAATATCAGACTGTTTAAGGTGCAGGACACTATTTTTTCTTGTAAAATGACCCCTAACTAGCCTGTCTTGATTGTAGATGATGCTCAGAAAAAAATGTAACTGAACAGATACTCCTTTGCTCGACAATGTTTAGAACATTTCTCTTGTCAACTGAAGCCCAACCAAGAATCTCAGTGTAAAGCAAAGTATTGACTTCATCTGAGACCAGACTGTGGAGGGGACAGAGCATTACTCAGATGGTATCAGCTGCCTTTCCTGCAGCATGTTGCCACCCTTGATCAAACATCTCATTAGAAAAGCATTGAAGAGTCCAGAAAAACTTTCAAAGGATGCTTGATCTCCAATGAATGCAAACATTGCACAAGGGGATTGTCTAAGAAAATAATTGTTCATTACTTACCTATGACACTGCAGTTGCAAACAATTTTTTTATTCACTATCTCACTTGTGAGGTTATGATTATGGTCCTTTTTTAAAATAAAAAGACACCGAAGCCCCCATAATGTAAATGATTTTATCAATTCACATATCCAGAAAATAGTAGAACCATGAGTTCTCACATTCTTACCTGCTACTACCCCACATATCAATTTTCCAGGCACGCAAGATCAAATTAACCTTCCTGTGTTATTCTTGCTAAAATGGGTTTTTTAAAAAATTTCATATGTACTATCTTCAGTTTGATAGAACATATCAAAAAAAGATAATACATATGTGTTCTCTTGATTCATAAATAACTTTGATTTTTATTATATATATTACATTGTTCAACCTTGATACAGAAGTCTGGGTTTAAAAATTATTATTATTATTATTATTATTATATTATTGGAAAGTAAAATCCGGAATGTCTGGTGCTTCTTTTTTGTGTGTGTGTGGTAGTGGGGATTTAACCCAGGGACATTCTACCTCCAAGCTATACCCTCAGCCCTATTTTATTTTTATTTTTGAAACCTGGTCTCTCTAGGTTGATGAGAGTCTCACTACTTGCTGAGGCTGTCTTTGAACCTGCAATCTTCCTGTCTCAGTCTCCCAAGTACTGAGATTACAGGTGTGTGCCACCACATCCAGTTGGTAATTTTTTTGTGTGTATGTGGTATTGGGGATGGAACCCAGGGGCATTCTACCTCTAAGATACACCCCCAGCCCTATTTTTTATTCTTTACTTTGAAACAGGATCTCACTAAGTTGCAGAAGATCTCACTAAGTAGCTGATGCTGGCTGTGAACACGGATCCTATCCTCCCAAGTACTGGGATTATAAGAGACTTATCCTCCCAAGTACTGGGATTATAAGAGTGTGCCACAATGCCCGACTTGGTGGTGCTTTTTGTTAAAGAAAATGAAACAAATTATACAATCTTTAAATTAGTTCAAATATTCCATAAGAAAATGATAAAAATATGTATAAAAATAAGATTTTGCTTGATGAATATCAGCTTAAGAAGCTGGAGAGGTTATGTGTTATAAATAACTGAAAACTTACACTAAAATCTTCACAAATTCATAATCTAAAAACTGGATGGAATTTACCTCTACTAATCAATTTACCTAATTGATATGAATCAATGCCGATCACATTTTTATCCTATGATCTCTGGCACAGAGACCACATGTATGACCACTTGTTGGTCTGCTTTAAATAAAATAATTATGGAGTAAGCCTCTGCAGTCGAGGCTTCAGGGATGTTTAAAGAAAATTAAAGCAGTATCTATTTTCAAATGCATACAATCTGATGAAGGACAAAATAAATTTACAGATTGTTATATGGTAATCTCTTTTTTGTGCATTTAAGAAGGGTATTAAGGAAGACTGAGCTTAGGGGGAGGGAAATACCATTAACAGGGGGTATAACATTAGTTTGCTATCAAATTTGATTAATATTTCTAATTAGTTTTAAAGCATATATGTGTAGAAAATTTGAATTCCATTTTCATTAAAATACAAAAGAGTTTTAGATGACCAGCTTGCAAATGTGCCTTTACGGATTCATATCTATCTATTTTCCTTTATTATTTCTGCAAGGTCATGGACTCTTTTCTTTTCTATCTACACAAACCCATTCATATACACACATCTCATCTCCTATAGTGTACTATATTTTGCTCATGGTGAGTGTAGAATGTAGATATTTAAATAACCTCTGGGAATGATGAGGTAAGAAGAGACTGGTGTTAGTGCTGGTCATTTCATTCTGCTGCAGTGTAAGCACAAGGGCAAAGGAAGTCAGAAAGAAAGTGGGGACCAAGTAATTTGGTAAGCAGAGCATGAACAGAGTCTGTAGACACAGTGACAGGGAAAAGGGCTTAGGAAATGATAAAGCAGCTGCAGTACACTGAGTTATGTTTTGGATGTGTGGAAACAAGTGGAAAAGGATCCTGACATTGCATGCTTGATTTCAGGAGAAATGACTATCGCAGTTCCAGATATAAAGACATAGGCACGCAGAAAAGATCAAGTCTATTTTTCACCCCTTTACCTTCGAACAGAAGAACTGTAGTACTTAGATAGGTTTGAAACTATGACTTTGCCTAGAAAATTTCACACACACAAGTACATTTGAAACAGAAGAAAATGAGTGAAATCAGTGAGAATAACAGTAGACTTTCTTCTTCTTCTTCTTCTTCTTTTTCTTTATGGTACTGTGGTTGAATCCATGGGCTTTCCACCTCTGAACCACATCCCCAGCCCTATTTTATTTTTTATTCTGAAACAAGGTCTTGCTAAGTTGCTGAGGTTGGCCTCAAACCTGCGATCCTCCTGTCTCAGTCTCCCAAATACTGAGATTACAGGCTGTTATGGTTATATATAAAATGTCCCCTGAAGAGCTCATGTATTAACGTTCAGAGTTGATGCAATTAAGTTGTGAGGGTTGTAATCTCAATAGATAAACAGAATGTAATGAATTTACTGGGTGGTAACCTAGGCAAGTGGGGTATGGCTAGAGAAGGTGGGTCCCTGGGGGTGTGGCCCTAGACCATGCTTTTGTCTTTGAATCCCCTTGCTTGCTTGCTCTCTCTCTTGCTCCCATCCTCCAAGATGTGAGAGCAGAGCCCTTGCTTTCTCTGTCTCTCTGCTTCCTGCCAACATGCCCTGAGATCTACAGACCCCAGCCTCACATGAACTGAACTCTGGAATCTCCAAAAACCTATCAGCAAATATACCATTCTTCCTCTAAGTTGTGTGGTCAGTTGTTTTGGATTATAGCAGTGAGAATGCTGACTGATGCACAGCCTTCTTAAATATAAATTTCTTGAATATTCACTTATCAGGCACTGTCCTAGACACCAAGGACACAAAGCTGAATAATATATAATCCTTACCTCAAGGAGTGCTAAAAGATTCTGATCAGAAAACAGCCAAATATTTTGTATTTACGTGCTTAGATGTAATCAGAGAAGTATAAAGAAAATGTTATCTATCTGTGTAGTATGAGAATTAATGGTAAGTATTTTTAATGCACAGAAAAGTCCCATTTAATGGGAGAAGCCCACTCTTACTTGAATTTTGATAGGTTAGAATCAAGGTGCATTTTTTTTTTTTTTTTTTTGGTGGTGGTGGTACTGGGGATTGAACCTAAGGGCATTCGATCTCTGAGCTACACCCCAAGCCCTATTTTATTTTTTGTTTTGAAAGAGGGTCTAAGTTGCAGAGGGCCTCACTAAGTTTCTGAGGCTGTCCTTTAACCTGCGATTCTCCTGTCTTAGCCTCCTAAGTATTGGGATTACAAGTGTGTGCCACCAAGCCCAGCTAGGGCACATAATTTTATACAGGCAAAGTGATATAAAATAGCCTCAGTGGTAAATCTAGACTGGTTGGTGTTGTGATATTAGCACCATAATGGGATTCCATTGTAAAATCAAGGTATATGGCCTTAGCCGTTGATGCTAAGAACAAGGAAAAATCACAAGTGAATACCAGGCTCAAGTGAATACCTCAAGCCTAGGCTGAGGCTGCAATATCCATTTGCTTAGTCATAAATCAAAGTGGCAGTTCCAGTTTCATGGCCTTCACATAGTCTTTATGTGGTTTTGCAGTAATAATCCATTTCTCACACTGTAAGGAGAAGCAGTGTAATGTAAAATCCCTTTCACAATTCATTTTTAAGATGATACTGAATACTATGCTGTCCACTCTCATTCTTGTTTGTGGGGAAACTAGGAGACTCTTACTATTTTCTTCAGCAGTTTTCATTGCTGGAATGTAATGTGGTAATAGAATTCCCAAATGGCCCAATGATATCCTGTAAGGCTTCTGCTAAGTGATGTATATGAAAACTTTCTAGATGCAACATGATATAAAAGAGAAGTTCCTCTTGAAGATGGAAATGTATTCATGCTAAGTAAAGTGATAATTGTCTTTTCATCAGGCTTGTATTCTGTTACTGCTATTGAAATATGAGACATTACTGATTTGGCACTTTGGTAATAACATTAAGTTGATTGAGAGCTTGTACCCAGTCCAAATACATGCCACACTTCTAGGAGTAGGTAAGAAAAATGTCCTGTTACCAAATATTTAGTTATTAAAAATAGGCGACTGAAAATACTAAGAAGTAGTATTCCTTGGAAGATGCTGCAAGATTTCAGAGCTGATGTGCATTTCATTAGGTAGTTTATGTTTTAACTCAGCTGCATTTTCCACCATATATGCTTTATCTCATACATGAACAAAAAGTTGAAAACCAAGGCTTTCATTTGGAAGGAAAATGCCAATCTGCACAGTATTGTGTCTTCCTTTATATCTTGTATGATAATTTATATTTGCTGGCTACAGAGTTTATTCATTTTTAGTTGTAATTATTGACGCTATTGGGTCCAGCTTATTATCTTAAGATTTTTCTATTTCTCCCATTGTATTTTCGTTCCATTTTTCTTTTTCCTGCCTTTTTTTGAATACAGTACTTAGAATTTTTTTGTTCTCTTTTAGTGGCTACTAGTGCTGTAGATTTTTATCATGTATTCTCAAGTTGAGGTATAATTTAAAAAACCATAAAATTCCCCTTTGTAAAGTACATAACTAGAAGGTTTGCGTATATAAAGTTCTTATATGTACTAACCTACTAGTATACATATATATTCTCAAAGTTGCATAACAATTACCACTACCCATGTTCAAAACGTTTTCATTACTCCCCAAAGAAACCACATACCTATTAGTAATTACTCTCATTCACCCCAACCTCCAGCCCTAAATACAATTAATTATCTTCTATATCTATAGTTTTTTTTGTTTGTTATGGTACTGGGAATTCAACTCAGGGCCATTCTAACTCTGAGCTGCACCCTCAGCCCTATTTATTTATTTATTGCAATACTGGGGATTGAACTCAGGGATATTCTACCTCCTAGCTACACTCCCACCCCTATTTTTTATACTTTATTTTGAAACAGGGTCTCACTGTTCTTACTGACATTCAGCTAGTTTTCTAGAATAAATGACCCCTGTATTGCTGCAAGCCTTTGGTTAATTTCCAGCATCCTGAAAATGTTGATTCTGAATAGTGTTGTCAGTGTTTTTGCTGATTTCCAGATCCTTATCTGCCATTTTTATTGCTGTAGATTTTAGCCCTTACTTTACAAATTATATTATAACATCCTTTACTTACTCTCTTCCTTGAATTAATATTTTATCCCTTTACACTAAATCCTTAGCATATTCAGTATACTTTCATTTAACCCTTCTTTTCTCTTTCTGTTATGATGTCATGTATTTCATTTCTATATATGTGATAAGCCCAGATTACAGTATATTTGCTTTACATAGCCAACATCTTTTACAGTACGTGTGTGTGTGTGTGTGTGTGTGTGTGCACGTGTGGTACTGGAGATTGAACCCAAGGACATTCTACCTCTGGCTATACTCTCTGCCCTCTCTACCCTATATTATTTTTTACTTTGAAACATGGTCTCACAAATGAGGAGTTGGGTTTCGGGTAGGCAGTAAAGAAACGGGACTCCCAGGTGGTAAGGGTTAAGAAAAACAAAATACAGACCTCTCCCTACCCCAAGAAGGAAGGTGTTTTCATGTTGCTCGCTGGACCTGAACATGAACAGTTAAATGTAGAGGAGTAAAGTTAAGATTTCAGGAACCAAAGATCTAGGTGCACCAACCATGTGCTGTTGCTATGTATAGACCAAGGAACAAACAGTCTCATGACAGATGAACTAAGTCAAGAAAAATAAGATGAAAAACTGGAACTTTCTTCATTGGATAACCTCTATACAAAGGGGCTTTAAACATATATAAAGCCCTATGCTCAGCATCAATATTGGCTACCCTCTTGGGACCCGTCCCTTGCATGGGAGCTTTAACCCTCCTTCTCTTTGGTGGATCAAGTGGACTTTGGGGAAAAGTGGTGTGCAATTGATAGTGCGTGGCCCCGGGCTACACTTGGGCAGTGCTAGAAAGCCCTGCCAAACTCTGAAGTCTGCCAAGGTCCCTAGGGGTAATCTGCCTCTCTGCTTTCTTGCTCCTTTAAAATACACTTCCTATTCTCAGTTTCCTGGTGTCTGCGGATTTCATTCTTCGATTCCACAAGACAAAGACCTAGTAAGAAACTCAGTATCACTAAGTTGCAGAGGGCCTTGTCAAGTTGCTGAAGCTGGCCACAAACCCATGATCCTCCCATCTCAGCCTCCCAAGTACTGGGATTACTGGTGTGTGCCACCATGCCTGGCTTACAGCAAGTTTTTAAAAATCAGAAATAAATTCATTATTTTTATCTACATATACATTTTTGGCTTTCATTTCCCCTTCATTTAATCTGAATTCTTATCAAGTATAATTTTCTTTTAGCCTGATGAAATTGTTTCAGCATTTCTTTTAGTTTAGGTATGATGATAAAAATTATCTCTTTTTTAACTTATTTAGATATTTAGATTTTGCTTTCATTTATGGAAAATATTGTCATAAAGTTAACATCTAGAGTGGTTCTCTTTTCTCAGAAGTCGGCTTTGTATGTTCCAGTCTTCTCAACTTCCCTAATCTTTATTCAACTCATGGAAACTAATCAATTGGGGCTGGCCTTCCCTTGCTGCTTTTAGTGTGGAATGTAATCATAGGGCTCACCTTATTCATTTGCCTTGTGCTGCCTGTTGTCCAGTGTGTGAAAATAGTTAAAGTCATGCAGTGCTCAATGACAGGGTGCAGTGTTGCATACCTGTAATCCCAGTACTTGGTAGGCTGAGACAGTAGGATTGCAGGTTCAAGGACACCCTAGCAACTTAGTGAGACCCTCAGCAAGTTAGCTATACCCTATTCCAAAATTTAAAAAAAAATTAAAGTGTCAGGCATATAGCTCAGAGGTAGAGTGACTCTGGGTTCAATCTTCAGTACCAAAAAATTAAATAAAAATAAAATAAAATGCTGTTATGTGGCACATGACTGTATTTGATATATTTGGTCTAATTTTCTAGTTAAGTTTCACTGGCAGGATAAATCCAGTCTCTGGTATTTTCTTTCATCATATCTAGAAATAAGAAGTAAATGTCATTTACTTTCTGTTCACCCATGACACATTTCTAGTATTGTGGTAAGTGCTGATTAAATGTGTAAAAATTGAGATGACTTTAAGTCACCCAGAACTTATCTTTCAATTTCAATATCATTGCACCCCAGCCCTGAACTCACATGCTAACAGATTGTTGATTTGACAAGAGATCACTTTTTTGATTGAATTTCCTGATTTGGCATTAGAATGTATATGTTGTGGAGAGATAAATCACATTGGAATGATCAAGCGGTATCCAGAAGAGCCATTTTGACTTTGAGATTTTCCTCAGAGAGACCTGGTGACTCACTTGTTTATGTCTGGCAACTGTTCATTTCTCATTAGTAAGGATCTCCTTTCCTAAGATAAAATCGTGATGAATCAAAACCTAACTAAGCCTGTAATTAACTGATTTTCCACTGATATTATTCCTCTCATTGCTTTTGTTTATTTGGTTGAAGGAACTAATGACAAGAAACAAGTTGCTGTATTCATTCAAAAGTAATGAGGGAAATGAAGAATTATGATAATTTCTTGAGAAGATTTATCTTAGTGCCTTTCAAAGTACTATAGATGGCAGACAATAAGAATAGTGAATCATATGCACACTTTCAGCCTCATCCAGATGTCACCATGGAAAGTCCAGTGTTACTGATGTCCCTTTCCATATATACTCATCTGGCTTCCTTTGCACTACATTGTTTCTTCTTCCATATTGTTTTGAACTTCTTTTGAAGTGATACTTCCCTTTACCAGACTTTATGAAGGAAATGAGGAGAGAAAAAGACAGAGACTGACCTTGTGGGATCCCATTATGTTTTGTCAAGAAAACTGAACCTTTGAGTTGAATGACTTTAGAAATAAACAATCTTGACCAGATATGGTGGCATGTGATTGTAATCTCAGTACTTGGGAAGCTGAGAGAGGAGGACCACAGGTTCAAGACCAGCCTCGGCAACTTAGTGAGATTCTCAGCAACTTAGTGAGACCCTGTTTCCAAATAAAAAATAAAATAGGCCTGGGGGTGTAGTTCAAAGGTAGAATGCCCCTGGGTTTAATCCCCAGTATCAGAGAAAGAAAGAAAGCTCAACAAATTCTTATTGAATACCTACGCTCAGCCATGTGCAAAGGTACCTGCGATTCAAAGATGAGTAATAGCCATTTTCAGCTCTTCAACTCTCCAAAAAGCTGAATATTTCTAACTATGTGGACGTTAGTGACTTCTGAAATCATCCATTACTTTTTTCATACTCTCTGATAATTATATCTTTTTTTTTTTTTTTTAGGTTAAGTCAAAAGTCACTTACCTGCCATTTCACACAAAGATTCTAACTTTGCTCTCTGGGCAACATGTAAAAAGTCTGTCTTTATGATAAATTTGAAAAAGGCCCAACATTGCATCTAGTGTATATCAGGTACTCAGTAATGATTTGTCTAATGAGCAAACAAAACTCTAATTGGGCTCTCATCCTTGTGCTCCAATTCTATTTTCGAAACAAGTTCATTACTTATTTCTTGACTAACAACCCCAGTTGGATCAAACATTCTAATGTGACATATTGTTCAGTCCTCAACAACCATTCTAATTGCTTTCCTCTGACATTTTTAAGCTTGTTACTGTCATTTTAAAGTATGAAAATGGAATCCGACATTCCCAAGATGACTAGGAGGTAGAAGAGATGGCCTGAAGCATATATGCTGGTATTCATACACTTCATTCTATTTCACTCTGTCGCCTATATTTCAAACATCAAATGTTAAAACTGAAAGAGAATTTAAAGTTTGTTGCTGCTAACCTTTTCTTTAAGGCGTAGAAAAGCAAGATGCTATATTATGTGCCCAGGGTCACACAATTAGTAAATAGTAGAATCTACCAGCATTTCACAACTTAGGAGTGCTGCTCATTGGACAGGAAGTATTTGGAAAAGTCCCTCTGGATCTTTTCTGGCACTTAGTGGATAAGAGCCAGCAATGCAAAATCAGACAATAGCTAGGAAGGATTGTGCCATGTGAATTGAAAATGGAACTCCCATGTAGAAACACTGCAAGCTAAGGTTTCTACATTCCTATCTGCAACATAATTAAAATTGATAATTCTGGTAACTCCAATATATTGATTATAAGCTCCAATTCTTCAACATGCCCTGTTATGGTTACATATAGAATGTCCTCTGAAGAGCTCATGTATTTGTGTTTAGAATTGATATAATTAAGCCATGAAGGTTGCAATCTCATCAGTGGATAAATCCATTGTGATGGATTTACTGGGTGGTAACCTAGCCTGGAGAAGGTAAGTCTCTAGGATGTGGTCTTAGGGAGGTACTTGTGTCTTTGAATCCCCTTGCTTGCTCTCTTGTTTGCTTCTGGCCTCTATGATATGAGAGCAGAGCCTTGCTCTTTCCCTCTCTCTGCTGCCCACCACCATGCTCTGAGCTCCATAGACCCAGTGTAGCATGGACTGAACTTCTGAAGTCTCCAGAACTGTGAGCAAATAAATCTTCCTTCCTCTAAGTTGTGTAGTCATTTGTATTTGGTTTATAGCAGTGAGAATGCCAACTGAAATGTGCTTGTACTCTCCAAGTAACTTTGTAGCTCCTATATACACAGGGTCATATCTTTGCCAGTTCCTTAAATGTGGGTTTAGTCATGTGACATTTTTGGCCAGTGCAAATATAGCTAATATAAAGCAGAGTCTTGACTTGTGCCCACAAAATTAGTTGTGACTTCTTTTGCTTATGTCATTGCCATTTGGAAAACTGCTCTAGATAGGCCACTTGTCCCAAAGGTAGATGAGAAACATATGGAGAAGGGTCTTCCCTGTTATCATTATTGAGCCAGCCCAGATAAACCAAAATGCAAATGTGAAATGAATATTTATTATTATATATCACTAAAATTTTGTTGTTTTATGACTACATCTGACTGATAGAAAACCTAGGGATTGAAACACTTGCCCCAATGTGTCACATGATAGTAGCCTCTTAAGATGCTCTCAGATTTGGTATAGCTAGGGAACTCCATGATCAAATAACTTCAGGAAACACTGTATAGTTATTAATATAACATACCTAAGTATATAAGAAGTTCTACTGAAAAATAAAACCTCAGAAAGTTGATTTAAAAAAAATTATTTGAAGAAGTCTGAAAATAGATGTGCTGAAGTTAGCTGCAAATAAGCCTCAAGACACAGAATGGCACTGTTCATTGAGGCACATTAATAGTGAAAAGAAGGGTAAAAATATCAAAGAATTTGTTTTGTCTAGCAGGAAAGGAGTTTGGAAGTTGCCCTGCCATCTTAACAATAAACAAAAAGCCGATCAAACTGAAAAATGAATAACGTTCCTTAGATCTGTAAGAGAAATGCAGTCAGGGCAAACTGTTGTCACCTAAATTGGAGAGAGACAGGTGATTACAGAAGGTGACAGCTTACTAGAGCAGAAACTTTGTAGGTATTAGGATCTAGAGAGGAAAACCTGATCTGCAACTGACAAATTTCTAGAGGTTGTAGTGTGCACAAATCTGAGAGTCAAAAAACCCAGGGGGACTCGGTCATGGGGAAAAGAAGTTCTGGACACTTTTTAAAGTTTTACCTTCAGGAATTTGATCAGGTTTTCTCAGTGAATATTGGAGAAAAAATACCCCTGTGCTTCAGGCAGGGTCAGAGAGAAAGTGTGGATTTTAAAATATACCAGAGTGCCAGGCATGGTGACCTGTAACCCCAGCACTTGGGAGGGTAAGATATGAGGATCACAGTTTGGAAGACAGTGTGCAGCAAAATTTTTTAAAAGGGTTAGGGGTGTAGCTCAGTGGTAGAATGCTCCTGAGTTCAATCCCCAGTACCATAAAAAAGTACCAGAGCATTCTCTTCTTTGTAATAACTCCTGAGCTTGGGAAAAACTACTTAACCAGAACATGTACTACTAAGGTTTCATTAGTGCCTACACAATGTGGGAGAAAGAAAACATACAACTCCTGTCTTCTGCAACCATCCTGTACCACTAAAGTGAGAGAAAAAATAAATAAAAAACTGAGAAGCACTTGTGAAGTACACAGCCCAGAGGCAAAAGCTCACTAGACTGGAAACCAGTCAGAAGACCATAGAACATTCATACTCCTCCACATTACTTTAGTAATTTATCACTACATTACTAAAAGCCTGTTTTCAGCAGTTCATTTTGTCCAGTACATCAAGTTAGAGGCATCAAGAAAAAGCTACAAGGCCCAATAAAAGGTAGAAAACACAGTTGCAATAACGAAGCAAGCATCAGACTCAGATATGGCACAGGTATTGAACTATTAAACTGCAAAATTTAAATAGCTATATAATCAATACATCAAGGTCTCTGATAAGTAAAGTAGACAGCATATATAGAGATAAAGTTCTAAGAAAGAATAAACAAGAAATGCCAGAGATAAAAAAAAATATTGTAACAGACAAGTCAGGAATGGTGGCACACATGTGTAATCCCAATACTTAGGAGGCTGAGACAGGAGGATTGCAGGTTCAAGGACAGCCTCAGCAACATAGTGAGACTCTTAGCAACTTAGTGATACCCTATTTCAAAACAACAATAACAAAAATAAATAAATAAGTATGACTGGGGGTGTATCTCAGAGGAAGAATGTTCCTACTGGGTACAATCCACCCCCAACGCACAAAATTCTGTGAAAGAGAAAAGGCCTTCAGTGGATTTATTACATCCAGTTGGACATAGGAAAAAAATCTCTAAGCTTGAGGATATATCAATTGAAAATTTCAAGACTGAAAAATATAAGGGCTAAAAAACCCCATTCCAGAACAGAATATCCAAAAACTATTGTACAACTAACTACAAAAGGTCAACACAAGTAATGGCATATAAGAAGAAGAAAAAGTGAACGGAACAGGAGAAGTATTTGAAGCAATAGTGATTGAGAATTTCTCCAAATTACCATCAGACACCAAATCACAGATCTAGGAAGTTCAGAGAACACCAAGTAGCATAAATACCAATAAACAAAGAAGGTACTCCTAGCTGGGTGCAGTGTCTCATGTATGTAATTCCAGAAATGGTAGTACTGAGATAGTACTGAGACAGGAGGATCACAGGTTTGAGGCCAGACTCAGCAATTTAGCAAGGCTCTCAGCAACTTAGTAAGACCTTGTTTCAAAATAAACAATAAAAGGGGCTGGGGGTGTAGTTTAGAGTTGAATGCCCCTGGGTTCAATCCCTAGTACCAATGAATGAATGAACAAGATATTCCTAAGCATATTGTATCCAAGTTGACAAAATTCAGAGATAAAAAAATCCTGAAAAATGTTAGATGAAAAAAAAAAAAAACAGTTTACTTTTTAAAGGAGCAAAGAGGAATTGCATATGACTTCTCTTCAGAAATCACACAAAGCAAGAAAGTGAAATGAAAGATTTAAAGTGTAAAGAGAAAAATATAAAAAAAACAGTAGTGCTTTTAAAAGTGCTCCCCAAATGATTATAATGTAAGAATAGGAATGAGGAGAACCGGATTGTTTGGACCGTGAACTTTACCAGCACTGGTGAGAGGAGATGGTGGTAGACAGCCTGTAGCATTTTATTCCCATGATCTCAATGCTCACAACCCAGAGCAGATCTTTGCCATGGACTTCATTTCTGTACATCCAGCTGCTTATCGTACACTTCCACCTGGATATGAGCCTTGCAACTTAACTCAGAAATCCAAAATTAAATCCATCCCTGCCCCACTTTTAACTGGGTTCATTTTCGGCTTTTTTTTTTCCTTGTTGATGGCTGCAAATCTTGAATGAAGGAATCAGTGAGACATCTTGAACTAATAGATTACTTCTTCACTTTTGCACTATGTAATCCATATCCAGTATGTTAAATACTCTTATTCTACTATTGTCCTAGTGTCTCTGAAATCTATTTCTAATGTTTTATTTCCATAATAATGGTGTTATTTCAGTTATTTGCTATCACAGTTCCAATAAACTCTAAGCTAGTCCTCAAGTTTTTACATTAGTTCTTAGGACCTATTCTCCCCACTTCCATCTTCAATTTTTTTAAAGCATGAATACAAAATATCTATGCTATTATAAGGAGAATATTATAATTTATTTTATACTAATTTTACTTCATCCTTTAAAATTTTTAATTTATATGATTTATGATATACCTACATTCATCAAGCATTTCATAAATAAGGGGATGACATTCCTTGGATGCTCTTGGCATTCTGCCTCTGAGCTAGAGCCCTAGTTCTATTTTATTTTTTATTTTGAAACACGGTCTCACTAAGTTGCTGAGGCTGACCACAAACCTGGGATCCTCCTATTTCAGTCTCCCAAGTACTAGCATTACAGATGTGTGCCACCATGCCCTGTTTCAGTAATTGTTTTAAACAGAGACTGGGATGATTAATGAAAAAATGGAAGACTGCTGGCCCTGAAGGAAAAGTTCAAGTTATTTAACATGATATCTAATGCCCCTCCATATATAGTCTCTGCTCCTTTTTTCTCTTTTTACAAGCACTGCTTTCTCACAAACATCTCTCCATGAAGAATCCAAGCAGGAATTTTCCTTTCTTCCGTCACTGCCTTGGTACACACCACTATTTATTGCATTCACCACAAAATACACATTTCCTTCACACAACAATTCTCCATCAAACCAAAATTCTGAGTTTAGGAACTATGATCTTCATTTATTATTTCAATTTTCTAACATATCACCTGACATGTAGTAGGCATTCTATAGATTTGAGTTGGTTAGACTCAAATCTCATTTGAGTTGCTTCCTTCCCTGTCCTGCCTACCTTGTTCTTTTGCTGAAGTTGTATAACTTCAGTTCTCTGTGGCCTCCAATTTGTACAATGACATCCTTGTGCTTGCTTGACAACTAGCCTTTCTTTTCTATCATATATTTTATTTACCATAAATATACGATAAATATATTATAGATTATTATCAACTATAATCTTTCCACTCTGCTATAGGCCACAACTTATTACTTCTATCTAACTTGTTTTATTAGTCATTATTCAATCTCTTTTCCTTTACTAAAATCAATTATTAATTATTTTAGCTAGCTCTTCTTCAATCTTAGAAGGACCACAGACAAGAGTTAGAGATACCTAGGCACTATTTCATGTCTTGTCACAGTGATCCTGGAATCATTTCTCATCCTCTCCTTATTACCCATTCTCTCTTTAGTTTATAGCTTTATAAAGGAAGCATGCAGATTATTTTATATCCATGAAATAGAGGGATTTTATAGATGTTGATAATAGGTTTTAAAATCTCATTAAAACTGGCTTATCTGAGGTTGGAGTAAAAGACTGAATCATTCTGATATATATTTGAATTGCAGTTTGAAATGTGTTTTCTTACTCAGTACAAGCTATTAATATTTTTGTTTTTACCTACTTTTAATTTCTCAAAATTACAAACCAAGTAAGAAAAATGTACACATATTAAAAACAGAGAATGTGTAGAGTAAAAATTACAAGTCCTCCTTTAGAACTGTCCACTATTCCTACTCCCCTCACTATACATAACAACTAGTAAAATCTTAAGTCCCTTTCTTTTTTTTGTCCACTTGGTAATTCATGAATAGATTAATTGATTTGATAGTTAGCTATTGAGTACATAATTAGTATCATACACTGTGCTGGAGACATGGAAAGAAATAAGAAAATATTGGGTCTTCGTGGAGTTGACAGTAGAGATAGGAGGAAAAATAATGAATGTGGATAATAGCAATCAATAATTTCAGGGGAAATCAGCAAGATGGTGACTGAGAGAAACAGCTCATCTCAGGTGCTATAAAACTGGAATCAAAATTGCCATAAAAGCAGCTTCTTGACAGAAGAAAAAAGCAGCGAAAAAGTGAGTAAAGTAACAAAAATTGAACCAAGGCTGAACAAAATCCAGAAAACGAATCAGGGAAGGGCAAAGACCCCGCACACACCCAGGGACTACTAACCCACCCACACAGTGCCGGGACTACTAACACTGTGGCATCTAATAACCTCCTGAAAACACAGCGACCAGATGTGGAGTAAGTGGATACAGAATTCCACATCCTAATCTGGAGGCATATTCTCACAGGATCTATAGAGACCCAATGCCTGGACATCCACCTTGAACCTGCAGCAGGGACACCTCAGCTCACTTCTCTTTAGAGCCAGAGCACTAGAGAGAGAGAGAGAGAGAGAGAGAGAGAGAGAGAGAGAGAGAGAGGGAGAGAGAGAGAGATGCAGACACAGGGCCTGTGGAAAGCAAGGAGTCTCAGTCTTACACTGGGTGCAGACCCAGTGACACCCACTACATAGATAGAGAGTTGCACAGGGACAGGCCCTGTGGAGAACTCATCATCTCAAGCTTGCAGCAGGAGAACTCAGTGCCTGAACTGACAGAGAGATATATCAGGCCAGGGTCTTAACCACTGCAGGAGACCCACAAGTGGGTTCACAAAAGGACATCACCACTATAGGTCACTGAGCATATAAGAATGCTTGGCACATGCTTAAAAATCTACTATAGTGAGTAAATTTTAAACAGCTAAAATATCCACACAGATCCAAGAGGACTGCAGAGGCCAAGTCTGCTCTGTATTTGTATACTTGCAGGGTTTTTTTTCTTATTCTTTTTTTTTGTTTTGTTTTGTTTTCTATTCCTTTGTTTTATTTTTTGTTTGATTGTATGGTTGGGCATTTTGCTATTTTTAGATTTTCTACTCTCTTCCTCATCCCCTTTATAAGCTGCCCCCTTCCTATCTATATTCTTCCCTTCAACACATTTTTGTTTCTTTTTTCTTTTTCTTGCTGTCTAATATCAAGTCCATTTTATATCGTTGCACCTAAATACTCTACATTGACTACTAGAATCCCCCCACATATCCTCTATCTCTAATCTCTACCATATATTACCTTACCACACTCAAACTCTCATTCTACTTGATCATAATTTCTACTTTACCTTATTCTTGCACCCACCAAGGATAAACTTATTTCAACTGATAGAAGAAGTATCTCAATACTTCCCACATCAAGGCTTAAAAACAGAGGGCACGAGCTATTCTGCGCATGCCAAGGCAAATCCCCATAACATAAGTGACATACAGAACCCCAGACTTCAACACCTGAATCTCATCAACATCACTATTGCAGTGTGCAGAAGAAGCCCGAGAGTAATCACAACTCAGTACAAGAGAAATAAAAAATCTATAGATTGAGAGAAAGCTAGCAAAAGCAGCAAAGATATAAACTTAAGAAAAGAGAAATCATGGCAAGGAAAAATAGCAAAGAAACAATGAACATTCACAACCACACAATAACAAAACTCACCAACACAGAATTGCAGAGATTACCAAAAGAACAAATCTGATATATATATATATATATATATTTGTGGTATTGGGGATTGAACTCAGGGGCATTCTACCTCCGAGATACACCCCCAGCCCTATTTTTTAGTCTTTATTTTGAAACTGGGTGTCACTTACTAAGTTGCAGAGTGCCTCACTAGGTAGCTGAGGCTGGCCGCGAACCCAGATCCTCTGGTCTCAGCCTCCCAAATGCTGGGATTACAAGCGTGCGCCACCATGCCCGGCTCACAATTCCGATCTTTAATAGTAAAAATGATACAGAATTTCTGAAAAGAATTCAGAGAGAGCGCGAAGGAAGTAAAGGAACAAATAAACAAAGAATCTGACATCCTAAACAGGAATCAAAAAGAAGCCTTGAAGGAAGTGAAAGATGTGAAAGATGCAGTAACTGAAGTGAAGGCATGAATACAAACTAGAAACAATAGATTAGACCACATGGACAATAGAATCTCACTCTTAGAATAACACTCCAAAAATGAATGCATAGTATATAATTTAGAAAAAAAAACAATTCAGCATAAATTGAACATTGATGAAACGTGGGCCAATTTTAAAAGAGCTAACCAAGGAATAAAAGGCATAGAAGAGGGACTACAAGTTGAAACCAATGGGATCAACCATGTCTTCAAAGAAGTAATATCAGAAAATTGTCCAAACACAAAAAAAGAAGTCAACACACAGGCACAGGAAACATATAGAACCCTCCTTAGACAAGATCAAAGAAAAGGTTCACCATGTAACATAATAATTCAGCAAAAGGAAATAACAATATTCAACACTTATTCCCCAAACATAGGTGCAGCCACTTTCATAAAACAAACTCTTCATGATATAAAGTCACACATAGATCCCAATACAATAATACTGGGAGAGTTCAACACTCCTCTCACATCACTAGACCAATCTTTTAGACAAAAAGTCAGTAAAGATGCCTTAGACCTAAAGAACCCCATAAACCAAATGGACCTATTAGACACATAAAGACTATTTCATGCAACTACAGCTGAGTTCACATTTTTCTCAGCTACCCACGGAACCTTCTCCAAAATAGACTACATCCTGGTTGACAAAATGAGCATTAGTAAATTCAAAAAATGTAACATAATCCCTTTTGTCTTTTCAGACCACAATGGAATGAAAGTAGAAATCAATTATAAGAAGACCCAGAGTAACCACATAACACATAACACTGCTGAATGAGGAATGGGTCATAGAAGAAATAAGGGGGGAAACTAAAAAATTCCTAGAAACAAACAAACACAGAGACACAACATATCAAAACCTCTGGGGCACCTTAAAGGAAGTACTAAGAGGAAAATTTATAGCACTGAGTGACCACATATGAAGAACAGAAAATCACCAAATAAATAACCTAATGATATATCTCAAAGTCCTTGAAAAACAGAAACAGTCTAACCCCAAAGCCAGTAAAGGACAGAAAATTATTAAAATCAGAGCAGAAATTAATGAAGTAGAGAATAAATAATACAGAATATCAATAAAACCAAAAGCTGCTTTTTTGAAAAAAATAAACAAGATATATAAACCGCTAGCAAACTTAAGGAAAAAAAAGAGAGAATCAACCCAAATTACCAAAATAAGAAATGACAAAGGTGATATTACCACCTACAGTGTAGAAATCCAGAGGAACATCAGAAACTACTTTTTAAAAAATTTTATTATTTTTTTATATTGGTGCATTGTTAGGTACAGGATGGTACATCTCTCATTTAAGCTTTCCCCAATTCCCACCCCACTTCTTCCCCAACAAAATGGAAAATCTAGAATAAATTGACAAATTTCTAGACACATACAACCTTCCTAAATTGAGTCAAGAAAGTATAGAAAATGTAAGCCAATCAATATCAATCAATATCAATATCAAGAGATAGAAGAAGCAATAAAGAGTTTACCATCAAACAAAAGCCCAGGACCAGATGGTTTTCCAAGTGAATTTTATAAAACCTTTATAGAAGAGTTAATCTCAATACTCGTCAATCTATTCCACAAAATAGAAAGAATTGGGACACTACCAAATACATTTTAGAAAGCCAATATCACATTAATACCAAAGCTAAATAAAGACAGCTCAAGAAAAGAAAACTATAGGCTTATATTGATGATAAACTTAGACATAAAACTGTTAAACCAAATACTAGCAATGTCCATTTAAAACCACATCATGAAAACTATACACCACAACCAAGTCAGATTCATCCTAGGGATGTAAAGCTGGTTCAACATATGAAAAACAATCCGTGTAATTCACCACATAAACAGAACCAAAGAAAAAAAATCACATGATCATATCAATAGACGCTGAAAAGAACATTTGATAAAATCCAGCACCCATTCATGCTAAAAGCACTGCAGAGAATTGAAATAGAAGGAACATACCTCAACATCATCAAGGCAGTATATAATAAGCCCACAACAAACATCATATAAAATGGGGAAAAACTGCGAGTTACCACTAAAAACAGGAAGAAGAAAAGGATGTCCATTATCACCACTTCTAGTCAATATAGAACTTGAGACTCTAGCTAGAGCAATAAGGCAAGAGAAGGAAATCAAAGGAATACAAATAAGGAGAGAATAACTAAAAATATCCCTTTTTGCAGTTGGCATGATACTATACTTAGAAGACCCAACAAAGTCAACCAAAAGGATTATAGAACTGATCAACAAATTCAGCAAAGTGGCTTGGATACAAAATCAATCTCAAAAAGTCAGAAGCTAGCTGGATGTGGTGGTGCACACTTGTAATCCCAGCATTTGGGAGGCTGAGACCAGAGGATCTGGGTTCGCAGCCAGCCTCAGCTACCTAGTGAGGCATTCCGCAACTTAGTGAGACCCTGTTTCAAAATAAAGAATAAAAAAAAATAGGGCTGGGGGTGAAGCTCGGAGGTAGAATGCCCCTGAGTTCAATCTCAGTACAGCAAAAATAAATAAATAAATAAATAAATAGTCAGAAGCTTTCCTGTATGCCAACCATAACTTTGCTGAAAACAATTCCACTCACAATATCACCCAGAAAAATAAAATACTTAGGAATAAACCTAACCAAGGAGGTAAAAAACCTCTACAAGGAAAACTATAAAACATTGAAAAAAGAAATCGAAGAAGACCTTAGAAGATGGAAAGATCTTCCATGCTCTTGGATAGGCAGAACAAGTATCATCAAAATGACCATTCTCCCAAAAGTGATCTACAGATTCAATGTGATCCCATTTAATTATCAAGGTAATTCTTCACAGACATAGAAAATCAGTCCTTAAATTCATTTAAAACAACAAAAACCCCAGAAGAGCCAAAGTTGTTCTCAGCAAAAAGAACCATGCAAGAGGCATCACAATACCTGACTTCAAACTGTCCTACAAAGCCATAGTAATAAAAACAGCATGGATTGGTGCAAAATAGACACATAGACCAACAGAGCAGAACAGAAGACTCAGAAACAAATCTGCACACTTACAGACAATTGATTTTTGTCAAAGGAGCCAAAAACATACACTGGAAGAAAAGAAAGATTAATACATGGGATTGCATTAAGCTGAAGAATTTCCGTGCAGCAAAGGAAACTATCAAGAACCTCAACAGAGAGCCCACAGAATGAGGGAAAATTTTTGCCAGCTACTCTTCTGATAGAGGACTAATATCTAAACTATACAGAGAACTCAAGAAACTCACCACTAAGAAAGTAAATGACCTAATCAAAATGGGCAAGTGATCTAAATAGACAGTTCACAAAAGATGAAATACAAATGGCCAAAAAATGTATGAGGAAATATTCAACATCATTAGCAATCAGAGAGATGCAGATCAAAACTCCCTGAGATTTTACCTAACCCCAATTATAATGGCAATCATTAAAAGCACAAACAACAACAAATGCTGGTGAGGCTGTGGAGCAGTGGGAACCCTAATACATTGTTGGTGGGATTACAGATTAGTGCAACCACTGTAGAAAACAGTATGGAGTATGCTTAGAGAAATAGGAATCAACCTACCATATGATCCAGCAATACCACTTCTGGGTATCTACCCAAAAGAATGGAAACCAAAATACCAGACTAATGCATGCGCATCTTTGTTTATAGCTGCACAATTCACAATTGCCAAACTATGGAACCAGCCAAGATGTCCACCAACAAATGAATGAATTACAAAACTATGGGATATGTACACAATGGAATTTTACTCAGCCATAAAGAAGAACAAAATCATGTCATTTGCAGGGAAATGGATGGAACTGGAAAACATTATGTTGAGTGAGATTAGTCAGTCACAAAAAGTAAAAAATTGGATGCTCTTCCTAATATGCAAAAGCTAGGGAGAAAGTAGGTCACAAGCGGGACACTAGATGAAGAAGGAGAAGCATTAGATGAGCAAAGAAGGTGATTTAACTGAAGGTGATGGGAGAAAGGGGGGTGGAGGTAAACAATGTAATGCAAATGATGTACATTTACAAACATATCAAAGTCAATCACTAAACCAAATATGAGAAGAAGGGAGGGGGGAGGGAATTAGGAAAGGCTTAAATGAGAGTTGTGTGAATGTATGCCTCTACCAGCTTGTACCTGACAAAGATGTATGATTACAATGCACTGATAAAAACAATAATAATTTCAGATTGCAATGATAATCTGAAAAACAAATAAGCAAGGTCACTGACTGCAGCAGAGACTACTTTAGATATGGTATGGTTCCCTGAGAAACAGACAGGAAGGTGGGATTAAATGTGAGAGGGAGCAGAGTATGGTGGTGCACGTCTGGAATCCCAGTACTGGAAGATCGCAGGTTCCAGGCTAGCCTCAGCAACTTAGTGAGGTCCTCTACAATTTAGTGAGACCCTGTTTCCAAATAAAAGATAAATAGGCTGGGGGTGTAGCTCAGAGGTAGAATGCCCCTGGGTTCAATCCCTACAACCACACACACACACACACACACACACACACACACACTGTGAGGGGTTTTAGTACTTTTGGGAACAGAGGCAGCCAGAAAGACTGAGAGACCCTTGATGGTGATAACAGTGCAGCCCGAACTTCTGTGAAGAGAGAGGAGTGAACATGGCAGGAATAAAGTTCTACTAAGGTTTCGGCTAGTAGACAGCCCTCAAGCTGAAGTTCCCTGTCAGAGGAATCCTGTATCTCCCAGGACAAAGCTTGATTTAGCATCCCTGTTACACTTGGACTTTGGCTGAGAGCAGCCCATGGGCTTCATGTCAATGAGTTTTTTTTGTGTGTGTGTGGTTGTTTTTTTTTTTTTTTTTTTTTTTTTTTTTTTTTTTTTTTTTTTTTTTTTTTTTTTTTTTTTTTTTTTTTTTTTTTTTTTTTTTTTTTTTTTTTTTTTTTTTTTTTTTTTTTTTTTTTTTTTTTTTTTTTTTTTTTTTTTTTTTTTTTTTTTTTTTTTTTTTTTTTTTTTTTTTGGTGCTGGGGATTAAACCCAGGGCATTCTGCCTCTGAGCTTCAGCCCCAGCCCTATTTTTTTAAATCTTGAAACAAGTTCTTGCTAAGGTGATCTGAGTCTCATGAAGTTGGAGAGGCTATCCTTGAATCTGTGATCCTCTTTTCTCAGCCTCCCAAGTACTGGGGTTATAGGTGTGCACCACTGCACCTGGATCCTTTTATAGTGTGAGATTGTCTAGGGAAGAGAAATCTGCAAGGAGCATATTTATCATTGCTTCATATGATATCCAAAAGAGACTCTCTGAAGAGTTGAAACTTGAGCTAAGACTCTAATAATGAGACTGAGCCAGTCATTATAAGCAGTAGTGAAAGTATATCCTAGGCAGAGACCCCCTAGTAATGAGGCCTTGAGTTAGGAAAGAGGTGCCCTGACCCAGATTAGAATGAGAGCCCCTAGATTGCAGAAAACTGTGGTATGAGCAGAATTTTCAGTGAGAAGCAAGCACTAGATTGTGTAGTTTTTAAGGTGATGGTAAAGAGGACTCCTCCTCCTCCTCCTCCTCCTCCTCCTCCTCCTCCTCCTCCCCCCCCCCCTTCTATCATCATAGTCATCATTGTCGTCGGAATCCAT